>PVJC01014633.1:0-36171 GCA_004026665.1 Murina feae
CTCTTGACAAATGGAGGACATCTGGTCACTTTAATGAAGCATATGGACACTGAACATTAGCCGAGTGTTCCTTCTGTTGTTCTTAGAGAGACTCCACAACTCAAGAAACTATAATTTCTTATTTTAAAACTGGACAAAATGGGTTCTATTTGTGCTATAAAGTCCATGGTAGACTGAAGGTACAAATCTGACTTTTAGCAAAAGTCTACCATATTTATATGTCTGGAGTTTATGTTTTATGACAGGTTTGTATCCCAAGTTATGAGAGTATGGGTCTCATAGTAATCAATAGTGGGGCACCTAGAAACAAATGGGAGAAAGATATATCCTTTAAGACTCATTCTTAAATGAGTAGAGAGTGTAGAGAAAGCAGGCCATGCAAGAGAGTAAGGGGAAAAGCCAGTCATTTAAATCTTAAAATTAAACTTGAAGTTGAGCAATCAATCTTTGGTAAAATATATAACCAAATGAAAGCTACATAAGATTAAAGCAAGGAAAAACTATTTCTTTGACACATCGTTTGGGTAAAACTTGAGGAGTTATTGAATAATTAAGATGTTTACCCTTTCTACAAATAACAAACTACTTGAAAAAAAAATGCATCTGGAGACTCAATAGGGACCCACAGGGGATGTTTAGGATTCTTTCAGTTCTTCACTGGTGACCCAAGCATACCGCAAGGGAAATAGACTTAGAAAAATAACTAAAAATGTCACTTTATTCAAGGAAGACATCCTTGTCTTTTTTTTTTTTTAACTAAATGTCTTTACCTTAGAGAAATCTCCTCCATTTGTTTTTCGCACATACCTTGAATTGTGAATAGTGACCTAATTTGAAATTGTCAGAGCTGAGGTGGCTAGTTAGCACAGACAAAAACCTTCTGTCTGAGGCTAACCAAAACAAAGAGCACAGGCAGGCTTGCCAGAGGGATGAAAAAATTCAGTGCAGTCGGTGTTTTCTCAGGTGCTGTTAGTGAAAAGATCTCTCTCTCTCTCTCTCTCTCTCTCTCTCTCTCTCTCTCCCCTCATTTCCCTCCCTCTCCCTTCTTTCTCTCTCTCTTCTTCATCTTTCTTCTAGTTCATGTAGAATAATAAATAAGATAAGAAGGGCCTATTGTTTCCCATGGTTTGTTTCCCTCATGCCCCTCTACCAGCATTAGCACAAAGAGAGAATTATAGACTCAAAAGTTGGCAGTTCCTGCCTAATTTATGTGAGCTATTTTAAAACGTGAGAGTCAGAAGAAAAATCTCATTCCTGCACAGTCTTAGAATGATCCTGAGGGAAGCGTGTGCAAGAGCACACACACACAAAGAGGCACACACGCGCTTTGGAGAAACACAGTTTTAATCTAGTCAAATTAAATGCTAAATTAGGATATTTATACTTACAAGTGAAAGTTCCAATTCCAGAGAAAAACATTCACATACATACACTTAGCATAAGCTTTGGTATTTTCAGTACAACATCAATGGACAGACATCTTTGATAATTTACAGCTGCTTTGTACAAAATATTAACTCCTCTTTCTCTCCCCAACTCCTTCCTTAAGAAACAATTTAAATTATCTAGTTAATAACAAATTGATATTTTAAACATGAGAATGGCAGGACTTTCTCAAAAAGTAATCTGAGCCCTGGCTGGTTTGGTTCAGTGGATAGAGCATCAGCCTGCAGACTAAAGGGTCCCAGGTTCGATTCCAGTCAAGGGCATGTACCTTGGTTGCGGGCACATCCCCAGTGGGGAGGGTGCAGGAGGCAGCTGATCAATGTTTCTCTCTCATCAATGTTTCTAACTCTCTATTCCTCTCCCTTCCTCTCTGTAAAAAAGTCAATAAAGTATATAAAAAAAGTAATCTGAAATATCATTTTAGTTTACATTAAAAGCTAATTGTTTGTAGTGAAAATTAAAAAGTGCAGTTTTTTTCTGGGCCTATCCTTCCATTATTAATTTTAGTAAATCTAAGTTCACAACATCGTATCTGCAATATTCAATGAGGCCAAACCAATCCAGCTGCCCTCTGCAACTGTTATTGGAGAAAAATGGGCCTCCTGGGAGTGGGGTTCTTGAGCTACCACTGGAATAATCATGTCCAGAGGCACCAAGGGAGGATGAGATATGGTAGAAAGCTTTATTTCTGGGGAATTATACCCCTGGGTTTCCAAAGTCCCATTTCCCTTAGTCCAATCATAAAAGACGTGCAGCAAGGGGTTCTTAAATGTAGAAGCAAAACCAGTGCCCAGAGCTTTCTTTCCATGTTGGAGCCGGTCCAGTTCAGCATCAGGCTAGTTGCAGTCCATCAGTCCATTGTGTGTGAGGACCTCATGGCCATGGGCCATGTGGGTGAATGCAGAGAAGCAGGAGCAAAAGAACCCGGAAAGCTCTGCGTCACAGGAATCCCAAGAGAACCAAGAGAGGGAACTTCTTTGTTCAGGGAATTAAGTCCCAAAAGTCCAAGAGAGTAAACGCCTATATTTAAGGGATTGTGTATTCCCAAATGTTTGCATGCTTGCAGTGGGCATGCCCATTCTGGCCATTCTTAGGTCTGATTGATAGCAAGCACCTTCCCAGTCCCCCCCAAGTTTACTGAGCATGCATCTGTCTTCTCTCTTCTCTTTGTTGGACCCCTAAGGAGTGTAAAGTAGCCCAAATGGCATGCCTAAAATGTCTGACCTTTCCTTCGCTCCTTTCCTATTATTAATAACTAGGGGCCCAGTGCACAAAAATTTGTGCACTGGGGGGGGGGGGTCCCTCAGCCCGGCCTGTGCCCTCTCGCAGTTTGGGACCCCTCTGGGGATGTCCACCTGCTGATGTGACTGGCCAGCCTGGGTGAGGGGCCAATGTCTGTTTGCAGGCTGGCCAAGCTCCCCAGTGGAGACCCTCACCCCGAGGGTGTGGCAAGCCTGGGTGAGGGTCTGAGGGCAGTTTTCAGGCTGGCCACAGCTCCCACTGACCCTCCGGGCCATCAGCCTGGGAAGTGATAGGGTGGCGCTGGCCACCCCATGGCCTCCCAGGAGGGGGCCTCGGCGGCCGGCCGACTGGTTCCGCCCCCCAAGGCTTCCGCCTGGGAAGGCATCGACTGGCTCAGGGCGCCGGATGCCTTCCCAGGGTGGAGGCTCCCAAGATGGCGGAGGCCGCAGCCCAGGAGAAGCTGCGGCCTCCACCATCTTGGCTAGTTTCATTTGCATACAGCCACTCTCATTGGCTGGTGGACGTGTCTTAAGCGTCCCGAAGAAATGGTTAATTTTAATATTTCGCTTTTATTAGTTAGGACTAGCTAATTACAATAATATCACAAATAGCTACCCATTTCCCCACTTGATGTGAGATATAAAAACTTAGTGATATGTTTAAGTTATGTATATGTAACTTTCTCCTCCATACTTGCTCAAACCCTAGAAATACAGAAACTACTCCAAAGGAAAAAATTAAAATAGTTCAAAATAATGGCATATTAACTTCATTTCTAATGTTTAATTCTGTCTAACATGCTCCTCACACTCGAATAATATAATACTCTCTTAATTTTTATATCATTTTTTGTATTATTGGATATTTTTTAAAATTCTATATAGGTTTCTTCTTTAGATGTTAGTAAAAATCATACCTGGTTTTAATAAGGCAAAAAAATCTTAAGCAAATTTTTATACCTTGATTTCAGTGAAAACAGAAAGTGCTAACTTAAAAATAGACATATTAAAAATATTTGTTTAGCCCTAGCTGGGTGGCTCAGTTGTTTTAACGTCATCCCATACACCAAAGGTTGCAGGTTCGATTCCTGGTCAGTGTTTGATCTCCAGTCAGGGGTGATTAAAGATGACAACTGATATATGTTTCTCTTTCCCCTTAATGTTTCTCTCTCTCTTTCTCTCTCTCTCTCTCTCACTATTTTTCTCTCTCCCTTCATCTCTCTCTAAAAATCAATGAAAACATATCCTCAGGTGAGGATTAAAAACATGCTTGTTTAGAATTCACTAAATTACTAGTAGAAAGCTGACATACATTAACTGATTCTTAAAGGAATTGTGTGGACTACCTTGTGTTGTTAACAGAAGACACTTATCAGCCGACTTTATTACCTAGTAGCCCACCACTGTGCTCCCCGTCCCAGCTACAGCTGCAGAGGTTGCTATTTCAAGCCTTAGGACTCTCAAGGGTATTCCCAGGCCAAGTCTCAGATTGGAACAAAATTACAAATTGCCTCCCTAGACTTTGAATCTCCATAATTTAAAATGAATCTTGTCCCTTCATTTAACCCCCCCAAAAAAGAGGCAAATTTGTCAGTAGTTCCAAGATCTTTAGAGGTAAATAGTGTATGAATAGAGGTTGTAATAATTTTGTCCAAGGCCTTGATCCTTACATACATATTAACAATAAATATATGGCAATGTTTTACTTTGAAGAAAAATGGTTGGGAAACTGAAATCTGTTGATTTGGAAGTTATATAACTGAAGCTTTGCTACTAAATAAATATGTTGTGGGCTGCACCAGGTATTTTTAAACTTTACTTTTCTGACTATAAAAATCATAGTGTTTCTCACTCTGCATTTTATGGAGAATTTGTTGGGATTAAGTTTTATAAGTTATATAAAACACCCGAAGCAAACTAAATAAATGCCATCATATAAAATATAAGAACTATCTGAACTGACAGTGCTGACCAAATTCTTAGGCATAAGTTTTGTAAAGTTGGTGAAATTTTTGCGCCATTAAATTTATGCACTAGTCCTTGGCCTATCTGTGAAGCCATTTATCTCTTTCTTTTTCAGTGTCATTAATGATCTGATCATTTAAAGATTCTTGAGTTTTTAGATGGACTCTAATACTGCCTTTTTAAAGAAAGTACATGTTTTACAATTTTTTAAATCTAAGAAAATTGGTGTAATGTACTTCTCTCATAATTAGCATTGTAAAAAATATTATTTTACAGTTAGTTTATACTTAAATACAATATTTTTTAGATCACTGTGAAGGCTGGTTTATTCTAGGCAAAAGGCATATTGCTTGCAAAATAAATATATTATCCATAGCCTTAGTGTTGACAAAAAGTAAATAGATGGGGCTGAATTCATTGTTGAAAAAAGACCTTTTAATATCCTTTAAGAACATGAAGTAGTTTGAACTCTTTATTCAACTGCACATGACAGAGAGTTTCTTGAAGAACTAGGCTGTTGTGGATTTGCCACATGCAGGTTGGGTGGCCTTCCCATTATCTGGAAGGCTGGAGCGAGAATCCCTTTTCGTGAGTTTGTGAAAACTCCTCTGACCAAATTATTATTGGGTTAACTATATCTAGTGTCTATACTCTTTAAGAACTGACTAAAAATCAGGGCTGCTCATATGGAACGAATATCTATTTATGAGAAAATAAGAACTTATTTTAAAATACTCACATTGCAAATGTCCTGGTATGATTTTCTCATTTTCATTCTTGTTTCTTTTCTAGAACTCTTCGTTTTATTGCTTTATATTTGGCAGTTCTCAAATTTGGAGTGTAAGGATTGATTTATATCATAAACTTTAAGATATAATCAACTTTAAGATACAGTGTGACCAGAATTTAATTTTTTATAATCTCTTGATTGAAACTAAAAGACACAAAATCTCTTTCACTGTACCTGAGGCAGAGTATTTATTAAAGGAGCTTGACTAAGAACAAGTACCAATACTTTTTAATATATACCCTATCTAATAAAAGAGTAATATGCAAATTAGGTGTCACTCTGTCACAAAGATGGCTTCCCCATGGCCACAAGATGGTGGAGCCCAGTCCAGATCAGCCCCACCACTGAAGTGGTCAGGCCTGTTACCCAGGCAGGTGGCGTGGAAGTCAGGGGGCCCGAGGGGCAGAACAGGCAATAAGTGGGGGCTGGGGATCCCCTGCCCAGGCCAGAAGCCTTCGCCAGAAGCCTCAGGCCTGGGCAAGGGTGGAGCCGGTGATCGGAGGGGGCAGGGGCAGAGCCAGTTATCAGAAGGATATGAGAGTGACCTATCCAGGCATAAGGCCTGGGCCAGAGGCCTCAGGCTTGGGCAGGGGCAAGGTCGGAGATAACAAGGACCTGGGCTCAACAGAGCCAGTGATTGGAGGGGCAGGGGCAGAGCCTGTGATCGCAGGGGTCTGGGCACTGGTGGAGCTGGCAAAGCAGGGGTCTGAGGGTCCCCTGCCCAAGCCTGTGGCCTTGGTCAGAGGCTGCCAGTGGGGCAGGGGCAGAGCTGGCCATGGCAGGGGGAAGGATCAGAGCTGGTGATAGCAGAGGCCTGGGCTCTGTGAAGCCAGCGATCGGAGGGGTTTGGGGGTCCCCTGCCCAGGCCTGCATCCTAGGCCAGAGGCTACAGGCCTGGGCAGGGGTGGAGATGGGATTAGATGGGCAGAGGTGGAGCCGGTGATCAGAGTGACCTACAGAGGAAACACCTTTTGTTACCACTCATTGGCTAAGTTCCTGTATGCCACCGGTAATATTCTTAGTAACTTGGGTGATAAGAATCCAAAATGGCGATCTAGGGTTTTTCCACCACACTCCTGGAGAAAACAAAATGACGGTCCACTGCTGGAAGGCTAAGAAAGGTCATATCCTGTCCTAGCCAGTTTGGCTCAGTGCATAATGCCTTGGCCTGCTGACTGCAGGGTCTGGGTTCAATTGTGACCAAGGGCATGTACCTAGGTTGCAGGCTCCTCCCTGGTCAGGGCTCATGTCAGGGCATATGCAGGAGGCAACCAATCAAAGTGTTCCTCTCTTTGATGTTTCTCTCTGTTTTTCCCTTCTCTTCCACATTCTCTGAAAATCAATGGAAACATATCCTCAGATGAGGATAAAAAAAGAAAGAAATGTCATATCCTATGAAAGACACATCTTGAAAATGCCTCAAGAAAGTTGTCATTTCTTCATGGTGAAGGGACTGGAGTCTGTGTTGATGAAAACACTTTGGTGGCTGTGGTGACTGGCAGTGGCTGTAGCAGTGGGGTGATGGGGCTGGTGGCTTCTCCTAATTAGCCTGGTTGCCTACCACAAAGGGAGGCCAGACTGCGGCTTAAGCCCACTCCCCAAGGGGAGCAGGGAGCAGGCCTAAGCCATCAGTAGGACACCCCCTGAGGGCTCCCACTATGTGAGAGGGGGCAGGCTGGGCTGAGGAACCCCTTTCACCAGTGCACGAATTTCGTGCATCGGGCCCCTAGTGTGTGTGTGTGTGTGTGTGTGTGTGTGTGTGTGTGTATTGATTTCAGAGAAGAATGCAGAAAGAGAGAAAGAAACATCAATGATGAGAGAGAATCACTGATCGACTGCCTCCTGCAACCCCTCCCTCCCCCCCTTGAGGGTTGAGTCCAAAATCCAGGCATGTGCCCTTGACTGGAATCGAACTGGGGACTCTTTAGTCTGTAGGCCAACTCTCTAGCCACTGAGCCAAAGCAGGTAGGGCACCAATACCTTTTAAATGTCTCAGGTCCTTTGATTGTCCAATCATTCTATCTTCACAGCTAGGCTCCCAGGTTAGTAAACTGGGAGGTAAAGATAGTCTGGATTAATGTTCTCTTTAATTTAATTTAATTTAATTTAATTTAATTTAATTTAATTTAATTTAAATATGTATCTTAATGTTGGTAATGACTATATGGAGGCTAACAGTAAGATAATAATGCCAATTACATTACCTACTAGATTCATTTTATGTGTCAGTATTAGCTGAGAAGAGCATGGTTTGTCTATTCTGGTTGCTGTTGGGGGTGGGGTCTTTGAAATATCCTGAGAAAAGGAATTTTCTGAGACTCCCACAAGAGGATGCAATATAGTAGAAACCTTTATTTCCATGGAATTGTACCCCTTGGTTTCCAAAGTCCCATTTCCTTTAGTTCAGTCACAGACGTGTAGCTGGGGTTTCAGTAGGGCTAAAATCAGAGCCAGTGTCCAGAGTTTCTTTCCCCTGTTGGAGCTGGGTCCAGCACAGCATCTGGCTAGTTGCAGTCCATTAGTCCATTGCACATGGGGGTCTGCATGGCTATGGGCTACATGGGAGGATTTCAGAAAGCCACGCCTGAGCCATGAGTCAAGCATATCAAGAGGAACTAAGAGTCAACATCTTTGTTCAGGAGATTAAGTATTCCAAATCTTCATGCGCTTGCAGTGGTTATGCCCATTCTGGCCAGTGACCTCTGTTCCCAAGTGTGACTGACAAAGAAGTATCTTCCCCTATATTATTCCAGCTTTACTGGGCACATGTCTATCTTCCTTTGTTGGATTCCCGGAGAGTATAAAGTTGCAGCTTCCTGGTGAAGCTGCCCAAATGACATGCTTATAATACCTTTGCTCCTTTTCTGTTATTAACAGCTAGTTAATTATAATGCTTTCATTCCCATTTCACACTTTCAATGTCTGGACTATAATACACTTGATGAAAAAATTTTATGAAGAACAGTATATTTGTCTTGAGAATAACAGAAACAGGGAAATGATCTCCTCATGCCTCAGTTTGAGGTAGGTTTCAATACAGTCCAAGATGACCAACCACCAACATGGACTTTTGAGTCTTCATGAAAAAATCAAATTTTACTGTGAGAAAAGACCAAGTTAAGCAGGTGCATGTGTTTTAATAAATATTATAAACATTTTAAAACAAAAGGTTGTTGAGGTATAAAGAACAATAAACTCCACAGAGTATAATTTTATGAGGATTTTACTTATGGATTCACTGATACTATCGCCACACCAATAAACACATATTTCTTTCACCTCCAGCTTTCCTCTGGCCCTTTGTAGCCCTTCCCTCATATGCTAACTTTCTGTTGCCATAGCTTAATTTGAAATTTACATAATTTTATATAAATACAAAAACATAGCAAATACAGTTTTATTGCTTGCATCTTTCACTCATTGAGATTCATCCATGTTGTTGAGTGTATTGATAATTGTTCATTTTTATCGATGAGTAGACATTTGGGTTGTTTCCAGTTTGTGCCTAATAAAATACCCCAGATGCCCAACCTTTGTCTTCCAGCAGGAGTGGTGCATCTTCAGAGCGCACTCTGGCCTGCATGGCAGCCCCAGCTGCAGGGGGGTGGGGCTGGGCGTGGCGTAGATGGCACCTGGCTTGGTGGCTGTGCAGTGAGCAGTTCCCCAGTAAGTTTTCAGAAATCAGCTTCCCAGAGAAAATGACTTTTACTCACAAGAGATGCTTTCTGAGGATCCGCCCCCAGAGACAAGGTGAAGCCTGTTCTTCCAGGTCAATTCTGGGGTTCATCTCTGCAGGGTTTGCGGCTGATTAAGCTCCAAAACATCCCATCCTGAGGTGCATTACAGCAATAAGGAACCCCAGACTGGAGACTGGGACATACACAGGATTGCACGCAGATAATTTGGACAACACAATCCCAGACCACAACTTCCCATAAGTTGACATCAAAATGGAATCAGATGAGATTGCACCTGAAATTTCAATAAAAAGATGAATCAGAGATTATAGGGGGTGTTGTGAAGCACTTGAGGTAGAATTGGATTCCATAGATAAACATGAAACCAGAGAAGTTAAAATTTTCCGGAAGATAGCCCTGGAACCAGAAGAGATTTTCAGATATGGCAGAGGAATTGCCCTCATTGGGATATCTGGTGAAAATATAACTAAAAAAAAAAAAAAAGGATATTCCAGATTGCTCTTCTTGCGGTACCAACAGAATATTTGAATTCCAGGTCGTGCCTCAGCTGCTCCACTGCCTAAAGGCCGACAGCTTGGACAGGAGTGTTGATTGGGGCATTTAACCATCTGCGCTTGTGCTGAAAGCTACAGACTGGGCGCTGGCTACACGCGAGAATTTGGAAGCAAGATGTAACAGACACATCTTAAAGACAGCATCATAGAGACTTAAAAATGCTCATTATCCCTCAGACCTTGCAATGCCACTTTCAGGGCTTCATCCTAAGAAATTGATTATACCAGATAGAGAGGAACAAAGAGGTTTTAGCCATTGTTTACAATATCTAACTATTGGTGAAACAAAATGTCCAGTAACATGGAATTACATAATTTTGGTGTATCTATCAAGCAGAAGGCTATGTAGTTTTAATGATTCAGAACTATATGCACACTAAATAAGGTACAGATCTAAATAGACACCAAGATACCATTATATATGGTATTCATAGTGTGATCATATATTTTTAAATATTTGTATACTAGAGGCCCAGTGCACAAAAATTTGTGTACTCAGGGAGGTCCCTCAACCTGGCCTGTACCTTGTAATGTGGGACCTCTCAGGTGTTGCCCACCTGCTGGCTTAGGTCTGCTCCCCAGGGGATCAGGCCTAAGCTGGCAGTCAGACATCCCTCTGGCAGCCCAGGAGCCCTCAGGGGATGTCCACTTGCCAGTGGGGAGCAGGCCTAAGCTACAGTCAGATGTGCTTAGTACTGATGAGGAGGCAGGAAAGGCTCCAGCATTGAGCTTCTGCCCCCTGATGGTCATTGTGTGTCACAGTGACCAGTCATTCCAGTCATTCTGCTGTTAGGATCCATTTGCATATTACCTTTTTATTATATAGGATTATTATATAGGATATATATGTGCACAGAAGTAAATCTGAAAAGCTATATACTAGGTGTGAACTGGTTAACTATGAACGGTGGGGCTAGGTAAAATGTTCTTTTTACTTGTAAGTATATTCAATAAAAATGGGTCATGTGCCCTAACCGGTTTGGCTCAGTGGATAGAACATCGGCCTGCGGACTGATGGGTCCCAGATTCAATTCTGGTCAAGGGCATGTACCTTGGTTGTGGGCACATCCTCAGTGGAGGGTGTGCTGGAGGCAGCTGATCAATGTATCTCTTTCATTGATATTTCTAACTCTCTCTCTCTCTTCCTCTCTGTAAAACAATCAATAAAAAATATTTTTAAAAAATGGGTTATGTGCCTAATTAAGTAAAAAATATTAAAAAATAGAACTGCCATGAACATTCATCTGTAATTTTCATATGTTTTATTTCATTTTGTCAAATACCTATGAGTGAAATGGCTGAGTTGTATGTCAGATGGATGTTTAACATTATTTAAAAAACACCCATCTAACTTTTCAAAAGTAGTTTAGCATTTTGCATTTTCATCAGAACTGTATGAAAGTTGCAGTTCTTCCAAAATACTTGGTACTTAGCCAATCTAATTTAGTGGCAGCTAAAATCTCTGTTCAATATTTTCAGCTACATAGCTGTTGCTTTCCATTAGCTCCTTGGAATTTTTTGTTTGGTTGGTTGGTTTTTGTTTTTTATTAGAGAACAGAGGGGGAGAGAGAGAGAGAGAAAAACACGGATGTGAGAGAGACATATCGATCGGTTGCCTCCCTCAATGTTCCTGACTGGGGTGTACAACTGAGTCTGCAGGTCAATGTTAGCAGACTGACCAGGGCAAAGATGATTCTTTTAACAGCTATATAAGATTTAAAATTTTGCCTGATATATTAATACTTAAAACTATCTAGAGTAAGCTATAGCCATTAATCTGCATTTTAAAAGTAAAGTTTTTGGCTTTTATAGGTGCTAGAAAAAAAAATAAGGGCATAGAAGAGTAAAGATAACATTTTCTATATATTTCTGTAAATTATAGCTCAAGTACTCCTCGAAATATTTTTTGCTTAATTTCCTAATATTGTTCAGAAATACTATTGGAGAGGGGGAAAAACAAGAAAAATTCTAGCCAAGAGAACATAACTAGGGACCTGCTCTGCATCTGGCTTCATCTCTGGAAAAGTAATCCTTGTGCCAATTAGATCCTGGAATTTATAGTGTTTTTATAAGGCAAAGTGGTCAAGTTGGCTCAATGAAAGTTGTAGCCAAATTTATAGGAAAATGTGTCACACAAGCTTTCCAAGTACATGTCAGAAGACATAAAATGAAGTCAAACTACAGGTGAGCAAAGAATTTTCTTTAGGGCAGGAAACAGATGTGTTGATTTGGGGGGACCGAAATACCTCAGGAATCCATAATATGAGCAATTGTCCAATGCCTTCTTAACACCCAGAAGAAGCCCAAGAATTTCTCCATACTTTAAAATGGCCATACATTTTACTCTTTATTTAGTTATCACTATGGGAAATCATAAAGAATCACATCTCAGATATAAATTTTTTAGATTAAGAAATACTAAAATAATATTTTCCTACTCCTATAATTTTCAGTGATTTCTGGATTTATAAAAAAAGATGTTGAAAATTGAGGATACTTATGTAGTTCAATCCCAAATAAAAATCACTGAAATGCTCACAACTCAACACATATTTATTGACCACCTATTATGTGCAAGGCACTGTGCCCAAGGCTGAAAGAGACATAATAATAATAATAATAATCATCATCATCATCTAATATAATAAAAGAGAAACATGCAAATTGACCGTTACCACCAGCCAATCAGAGCGTCTGTATGCAAATTAACCTGGCCAACAGCCATGGAGCTAGAGCAAACCAAAGGCTTCTGTTGCAACTGCCTGCCTAGACTGGCTGAGCCTCTGCTCACGGCCACGCCCACCAGCCAATCAGAGCGGCTGTATGCAAATTAACCCAGCCATGATGGAGGCCAACAGCCATGGAGCTAGAGCAAACCAAAGGCTTCTGTTGCAACTGTCTGCCTAGGCTGGTTGAGTCTCTGCTCACGGCCATGCCCACAAGTCAATCAGAGCAGCTGTATGCAAATTAACCCAGCCAACATGGAGGCTGGCAGGGCGGCTCTGCACTGGGAGCCTCCATGGCCGGCTGGCATAGCTGTGCCAGGTGTGTCAGCTCAGTGGGAGAGGGAGTCTGGCCTGGGGCCTCCTCGGGGCATTCAGGAGCAGCTGTCCTGGGTCTGCTGCCTAGCTCCGCCCCCGGGAGTCTCCAAGGAGTATCCAGGAGCACCTGTCCTGGGTCCACTGCCTGGCTCCACCCCTTGGGGGCCTCCCCAGGGCATGCAGGAGCACGGGGCCTCTGCAGGGTGTGCAGGAGCAGCCATCCTGGGTCTGCTGCCTGGCTTTGCCCCCTGGGGGTCTCTGCGGGACATCCAGGAACGCCTGTCCTGGGTCCACTGCCTGGCTCTGCCTTGGGGGCCTCCACAGGGTGTCCAGGAACACCCGTCCAGGATCCCCTATCTTCATCTGCCCCCCCGGGGCCTTCACAGGGCGTGCGGGAGCGTCTGCTGCACAGTGCGGAGAATCCGAAGCCAGTTCACTGCCCAGCTCCACCCTGGGTGTGTTTGCTCAGCAGCAGGGCCCCACCGAGGGATTCTGCACCAGCGTCCACCCCTGGCTTGCCACCCAACTCTGCGCCAGGTGTGTCCTCTCAGCAGTGTGGGCCCACCAGGCATGTGCAATCGTGGGCCCTCGGTGGGAAACGTCCAGGCCTGCACTCACCAGCCTTCCCATCCCCCAGTGCACGAACCCTGAAGGGGCTGTGGGCAGCCTGAAAATGGCTCTCAGCCCCTCACCCAGGCTGGCCAGGCATGCCAGCAGGTGGACATTCCCCCCGAGGTGTCCCAGACTGCAAGAGGGCACAGGCTGGGCTGAGGGACCCCCACCCCCCGAGTGCAAAAATTTTTGTGCACCAGGCCCCTAGTAATAATAATAATAATAATAATAATAATAATAATAATAGAGTAATACAATGAAACAAGTACTACATACAGGCAAATGCCAAGCATGGTTAATACCATTTTAATTAGTTATTAATAACTAGCGGCCTGGTGCACAAAAATTTGTGCACTTGGGGGCTCCCTCAGCCCGGCCTGTGCCCTCTCACAGTCTGGGACCCCTTGGAGGATGTCCACCTGCTGGCATGCCTGGCCAGCCTGGGTGAGGGGCTGATGGCTGTTTGCAGGCTGCCCACAGCCCCTTCAGGGTTCAGGTCTCTACTGGGGTGCCTGGCCAGCCTGGGTAGGCGGCTGAGGGCCATTTTGAGGCTGTCCACAGCCCCTTCAGGGTTTGGGTCTCTACTGGGGTGCCTGGCCAGCCTGGGTGAGGGGCTGAGGGCTGTTTGCAGGTTGGCTACAGCTCCCATTGACCCAAAGTCCCAGCGAGGCCACTGACTGGAAGCAGTTTTCTGGGGTTTATTTATCTTCTATAATTGAAACTTTGTTGCCTTGAGTGGAGGCCACAACCGGCCGAGGCAGGCAGTTTCCTCCATCACTGGCCTCCTGTTTGCTCTAGCCCTGTGGCTGCTGGCTGCCATCTTGGCTGGGTTAATTTGCATATCATCACTCTTCCTGGTGGGTGTGGCTTGGCTAGTGGGCATGGCTTAGATGTAAAGGAGTAATGGTTAATTTGCATATTACTCTTTTATTAGATTAGATAGGAAAGGAGCAAAGAAAAGACCAGATATTATAGGCATGTCATTCAGGCAGCTTCACTAAGAAGCTATAATTTCACACTCTCCAGGGAGGGAAGGGATCCAACAAAGGGAAGAATAGACACAAGCCCAGAAAAAATGGGGTGAATGGGGAAGGTACTTGCCTGGGGACACAGATGGTTGGCTAGAATGGGCAAGGCCACCACGAGCATGCAAACATTTGGGAATAGATCATCCCCCAAACAAAAGAGTTTACTCTCTTGGGCTCCTGGGACTCTTATTCCAAGTAAGCTCTTTCACATTCGCCACTATGGCCCAAGGCCATGTGGATCCCACAGGCAATGGATTGATGGACTGCAGCCAGAAACACAAGCTAACCTAGCCTGATGCTGTATTGGACTATGAAAATATGGAAAGGGAACTCTAGCTGGCTTTGATTTTGGCTCTCCTGAAACCCCACCTACAGTTCTTCTATGACTGGACTAAAGGAAATGGGACTATGGAAACCCAGAGGTGTAATTCCATGAAAATAAAGCTTTCTACTATATCTCAGCTTCCAGTGAGAGTCTCAGAAAATTCCTTTTCTTGGGATATCATCGCAAGAACTCCACCCATAGCAACAACCGGGGGAGACAAAGCACACTTCCCTCTGATAACATGGTGGCTAGAAAAAGACTAACTCTTTTTTAAGATCATTCAGAAGGAAGGACAATTGACAAACGTTTGAAGAACAAGTAGGAGCTTGCTTGTGCAAAAAAAACAGAGAGGGCTCTCATTACATTGAGAATGTGGCAGGAACTGGGATGAGAGAATAGGGGGAAGTGGCCTGAGATGAAGCTATGGAAAGGTCAGTGGGAGCCAGGTCAGGTAGAATTATCTTTATTAGGCCATGAAAGATATAGTCACACTGGAATTTCAGATTCATTACTCAGGTTGTTTCTTGAGAATGACTTTGGGGGCAATAATACTGGAGGTAGAGAGACTTATTAAGCATTATAGCATTCTGGCTAAAATGTCTTAGTCTAAACCAGGATGCGTAGAATGTCTTCAATAAAAGTTCAGGGAAGGAAGAAAGAAGGGGAGGAGAATGAGAGGTTGGAGAAAAGGGGAGGGAGAGAGGAAGCCAAGTCTTACCCTCATTTCTCAGAGGAGAAAACAAACGGGTCCTGAGAGATAAAAGTGTTGTATCCAGTCTACAAAAGCAGCAGTTTAGAGCTTCCAGCCCGGAGACCCTTGTATGGGGAGGGGAGTTTGAATTACAGCATTAATAAGAAACTTGAAAAATAATAGCATCTGCAAAATTTTTATTGTCTTTGCTGACTTATTTAAAATAGTAATTTTAACCTCAAGAAAAGCATGTGTTACCGATTGGAATGTCATGTTACTGGCAATGTCTTTGTACATATTTTCCAAGACTTCATGGAGTTGGCTTAGGTTTTCCTTTCCTTAGACCGAAGCTCATGTTTGCTGAAGTTCTGCCGCAGTACAATGAGGTTCCTCTTCTCATAGGTCTATGTTTTTAAGTATGTTGCGATTATTATCAAACTTTTTCAGGGTTATAGTTAAAACATTCAAGATTATAGTTAAATTTTTATTTCTAAACCACCTCCAAAACTTTCCAAAAGGTAAGGTACTACAGATGGCTTGTATGATAATACATTTCAGCAAGGCTAAGTGTTTGTTCACATTTTCCAGAACATTTACATCCAAGAAGAACCAAATGGGGATACATTTCCTCATTCTTTACTCATTTAAACACCATTTGAGTTAAACATCTTGAGTTCAATGAGGTTAACTCTTAAAAACAAATGTGTTATGTTTTATAGACATGCTACAGAATTTAGAACTGAATCGAAAACAGTTGGCTTGTCACAACCTATATCAATTATGAAACTGATGCAAAGCTAATATTATCACAATTCCCATGTTTCTATTTCTGTCAGTGCCAACACCATTATTTTGGTCTCCTGGACTAAAATGTTTGACATCATTTTTGATGCTGCCCTCTTTTTGCCCATTATAAATAAGTTACTAGAAAGTCCATTTGCAACCTCATATAAAACTGCCTTAATCATCTTTATAGTAATTAATCTCTCCATCACTTATATTCTCTTTTTTTCCTAGTAAAGTTGTTTATTTAGTTATAATACCAATCTCCAAAAGCTTGAAATAAAAATCTCCATAGTCTTCATTTGGACCATATGTCACTTTCTTTTAGAATGTCTTTCTTTTTTTCTTCTTTTTTTAAAAATTAAAATAACCTTTAAACCACTCCATGTATTTTACTTTCTAACACTCAGATATAGGTTTTTGGAAAGGCCATAGGTCACTTACTCCATCAAGTGGCAAATTGGCCCTTGTTTTCAAAAATCCTCTAGGTATTTATCTAGAAATAAATGAAATTCTAAACCAGCATCATCAAAACTGCTTCATAGTTCATTGGGAACTTCTACAGTCTCCCCTCTCTCGTCCACTGGATCATCCCTTCAAAAGAGTCTGAGAGGACTCTTCATTTAGTACAGCTAACTGCTTAGGAAATTCTACATACCAAAGTGAAGGTGCTGTTTCAGGTGCCTCTTCAATAGCTGCTTTAAGATAAAAAATATTAAGTCTCTTTGCCCTGAATATATTTTTCCTAAGACCTTTTCTAAGATCAGTAGTCTCATCTTGACCAACATAATTGTCAGACCCTTCATCAAACTGAATCTGATGAACTGGTTTGTTCTAACTCTAGCTGGGGCACATCTGGCAACTTTCATATGTGATATCACAGTACTGAATCTAATGTGAGGCCTTTCTCCATCTCTCTGTGCCATTGAGTCTTCCTTATGCTGCTGGGGCTGCCTGAGCAGTTGTTTGTCTGCTTGACAAAAGGGAGAGAATCTGCAACAGCAGATGCAGCAGCCACTGACTCAGGACTCAGTGGTCCTCTTCTCTTCTTGAGGCATCTCCTGTAGCTTTTTGAAGTTTGCCAATTGTTTTTATCCTCATCCAAGGATATTTCCATTGATTTTTTTAGAAAGAGGAGAACAGAAGGAAAGGGAGAGAGAGAGACACATCAATTGGTTGCCTCCCTCACATATCCCCACAGTGGGCAGGGACAAACCTGTAACCATGGTAGGTGCCCTTGGCTGGGAATCAAACCCATGACTCTTTGGTCTAGGGTCAACACTCTAACCACTGAGAAAAACTGGCCAGGGCAAGAATTATTTTTATGAGATTAAAAGATATGTGTATTTTAACTATTAATTAATAGTCCGTTTTCGGTTTTGTTTTGTTTTTTTTTACAAAATGGTTCCATGACATTATACTATATTCAGCAACACTGTTCTCATTAAATTTTGTGATCTGCTAATATGATAATAAATATTTTCCTATGAGCTCATAAATCACATGTATTTTTTCTATTATAAATTATTTTGACCCTTCATTCATTTATCTTTTGGCAATTTTGATGTTTTCTTATGAATCTATGTGAACTCATTATATATTACAGAAAAAATTCTTGTACTTGCTGCAAGTTTTCCCCCAAAGTATTGTTTTGGTTTACATGTTTTATTTACACACACATTTTTATTTTAATGCTATTAAAATAATGGATCTATTTCTTTATTATTTTATTATTTGCATTGTTTTATTATTAATGCAATATGGGCATATAGGAAACAGAAAATGCTGCAATATAAAGAGAAGAAAATAAAAAAAATCAGTGACAGTGCTAATAGTAAATCTACACTAATAAAAGAGAAACATGCAAATTAACCATCACTCTGCTACATCCATAAATCATGCCCACCAGCCAATCAGCAGTGAGTATGCAAATTAACCTAACTAAGATGGCTGCATCCAGGAGCTGGAGAGAGGAGGAGGTTTGGGTTGCCCCTAGTGATGGAGTAAGCCAAGCTTCCCACCTGCCCTGGCCTACCCTGGGCTCTGCTCAAGGCTACAAATTTTTAATTATAGAAGATAACTAAATCTCAGATACCTGCTTCCAGCTGGCTGTGGCCTCTGCTCAAGGAGGGGCTGGGAGCATGGATTTCCAGGGGCAACCCAGGCTTCCAAGCCCAACCTGGGATCTGCTCAAGGTTACAAAGTTTCAATTGGGTAACCGGGGTGTGTGGCCAACCTGAAAACGACCATCAGCCCTTCACCCTGGCTGGCCAGGTACACCAGGGGGACCCCTACAGCCTGAAGTGGCTATAGGCAGCCTGAAAACAGCTCGCAGCCCCTCACCCAGGCTGGCCAGGCACCCCAGCAGGGACATCCACCCTGAAGGGGGCTGTGCCCAGCCTGTAAACAGCCATCAGCTTCTCACCCAGGCTGGCCAGGCACTCCAGCAAGATCACCCACCCTGAAGGGGCTGTGGGCAGCCTGCAAACAGCCATTGCCCCTCACCCAGGCTGGCCAGGCACCCCAGCAGGGACCCCCATCCTGATCCAGGACACCCTTCAGGGCAAACCAGCTGGCCCCCACCCATGCACCAGGCCTCTATCCTCCTATATAATAAAAGGATAATATGCAAATTGACCCTAACAGCAGAACCACTGGGAATGACTGGTCACTATGACACACACTGACCACCCTGGGGAGATGCTCAATGCAGGAGCTGCCCCCTGGTGGTCAGTGTGCTCCCACAGGGGGAGCTCTGCTCAGCCACAAGCCAGGCAGACGGTTGCCTGCACAGTGGTGGTGGTGAGAGACTCTCCCGCCTAAGCTGCACTAAGGATGTCCAACTGCATCTTAGGCCTGCTCCCTGCTGACAAGTGGACATCCCCAGAGGGCTCCCAGGCTTCCAGAGGGATGTCTGACTACCATCTTAGGCCTGATCTCCCCAGGGAGTGGGCCTAAGCCAGCAGGTGGACATCCCTTGAAGGGTCCCAGACTGCGAGAGGGTACAGGCCAGGCTGAGAGACCCCCTCTCCCACCCCAAGTGCACAAACTTTTGTGCACTGGGCATCTAGTTATTAAATAAAAAGATATCTCAACCATTATACCACAATGATGTTTTCTCCATAAATTGCAAAGCAAATCCTATTTTAATAATTTCATAAAATTAAATATTTATACTCCATAATGTACTTAACCATTTTCTACTTGGGTCATTAAGGTTTTTAGTATGATGAACAATGTCTCAGTAAATATTTTGTACATGAATCTTTGGTCATAGCTTTCATTGTGTTTCTGGGATACATTCCTGAAAGCTAAACTATTGAGTCAAAGGTTATAAACACATTAGGAAAGGGTTATAAACACATTAGGAAAGCCAATTTGCTTTCCAGGGTATTAATTCATTCACCCACCAATGGTATCTAAGAATGCTAATACTGTTTTTAAAAGTCTGTTAGTTAAATATATAAAGATGTTTATGTTATAAGAATATTATTTGGTTATAATTATGTTGGGCATTAAATATGGTTTTTCAGCTCCAAATTCACCATTCACTACCCGGCTCAGAGATGCTGAATGAGGCTAGGACTCTGCAAACTATTTCTTTTCACCCAGCAGTTCCCTATTGGATCCTGCGACAAGGGCCCTGCAAGGGGACTGCAAAACAGAAGAAGGGAAAACAAAGACGTTCTCCTTGCCATGTGCTCCTGCCAGTCTTCCCAGCCTGGGCTTCTTTTCCTAACAGCAGCCACTGATTCCAGTTTCTTCCACACTCCCAGAATAACACGTTTCAGTCCATGGTACCAACACCCATGGGCAGTCCCTCTTCTCAGAGGTCTGGATCTCGGTTCCCTAGGATCCTCTTATAAGCTTCCTGGTTGTGAAAACACCACCTCTTCCCTCTGTTCCTCCAGCTCTCAGTGTTCTAGCACTCATGCGGGTACATCACCATCATCTCAGAGAGTTCCATTGGACCGAGCTACACTAGTTCTTGAATCAAATATAAAGCTAGGGCAATGACTCTGTATATGACAATCACTGCAGGAGCTTTCGCAAACTTCCAAAGCCCAGGCCACACCCCAGACCAATTGAGTCCCAGTCACTAGGGGTAGAAACAAGCATTATTATTAATTACTAGAGGCCCAGTGCACAAAAATTTATGCACTCGGTGTGTGTGTGGGGGGCCTCAGCCAGGCCTGTGCCTTCTCCCAGTCTGGGGCCCCTCAGGGGATGTCCACCTGCTGACATGCCTGGCCAGCTGGGTGAAGGGCAGAGGGCCATTTTAGGCTGCCCACAGCTTCTTCAGCGTTTGGGTCCCTACTAGGGTGCCTGGCCAGCTTGGGTGAGGAGCAGAGGGCTATTTCAGACTGCCCACAGCCCCTTCAGGGTTTGGGTCCCTACTGGGGTACCTGGTTAGAAGCAGGTATCTGAGATTTATTTAACATCTATACTTGAAACTTTGTTGCCTTGGTCCCCTGCTCAAAGCCTGGGTTGCCCCTGGCAACCCAAGGTCCCAGCCCGGCAGGTATCTGGAGTTTATTTATCTTCTATAATTGAATCTTTGTAGCCTTGAGTAGAGCTCAGGGCCCATAGGGCCCTGGCTTCCTCTATTGCCCGGCTCAATAGGGGTACAGCCCATATTGCCCACAGCTCCAACTCTGTGGCCACTGCCATCTTAGTTGAGTTAATTTGCATATCTTCTCCTGATTGGTTGGTGGGCGTGGCTTGTGGGCATGGCTTGTGAGTGTAACGGAGTGAGGGTCAATTTGCATATTACTCTTTTATTAGATAGATTATTATTATTAATTTATTATTTTCTAAGCTTCCCAGGTGATTACAGTGTGCAAACAAATAACCTAGATGTTGATTTAAACAAAATGACAGGATAATTAACATCATATATTCTTCTATAAGATTGCTACATGGGACTAATCACCACTCTCCCCTCTCTTAAATCCTGGCTGCTGAAAACCATAGAAACTACTTTCATCTTTTTAGTGTCTGGGCTACCTATATTTCTGTCTTTGAAAAAGGCCTAGAAAGAAAATGCATTCCTTAAATTCATTTGGTGCATTAAAGAAAACGCTTCATCCTTCATGGAAAAAAACAGTGCTAACAGGTATTTTGGTTTCCTGGTCTGCAGGTTGGTTTGTTTAGAATGGCTTATAAGTGGCATTTAAAGGCCCTGAAACACCTGCAGTGCTCAAAAAAGTGTGAAATTCTTTTCTGCTTTTGTAAACAGTAGAGGAAATATCAGGGCATCTGAAGTTCCCGCTGAACACCCCTGCCATGCTAAAGGGAAGGCGAGCTGACTGACCAGGGCAGAGTTGCCTGCTGGCCGACAGGAAGATGTGATAAGCATGGCAAAGCGCTCATTTGGTCAAAGAAAATGTACATTTTTGTTTGAATTACCTGGCAAAGGCTAATTTCTGCTCACAAAAAGGTTTGAATGTTTGGGAAACAAGCAATCAGAATGCAGAGCTCCTTGATTTGGTTTTTGTGCTTCATACTGCTCCAAATGAAAGGAGAATAAATGCAAAGGGAAGGGAGGGCGATGGAAGCGAAAGGGCAGGCTGCAGCCTTCTTCCGTGTAAATGAGTTATTCTTCTTAATAAGTCCTGTTCCTGCAAGTAATTAGCTGAATATGGAATCTGAGTGAACGGGTAATGCTAAATAAAATAAGAATTAACCCCGGTCCGCAGCTGTTTGTTGACGTGAACCCCCTAAGAACCTCTCAGTGCTGTGGCAAAGTCAAATGCATAACTGGTTCAGCTCAGCTAATTCAAAGCAAAACCACAATGCTTGTCTCAATTATCAGAATGTTTCAGGAGAAAATTATTTCTCTTGTGTTTTCCACTTCATTTGCATGTACAGCTTAAGATAATGTATTCACAGACACATCTCTTTTCTTTATATATTTCTCATAATTTTCAGAGAGCAAATATTTGAGAAAAAGAGAACCCACAGCTTATCTACATTGTATTACTTGTCTTTTTTTTTTTTTTTTTGCATTGGAGGAAAAATGCTGCTCCCAATGTGTTTTCAGTTTCTTTTGTATCATCCATACACTCACTTCATTTGTTCAAAATCATTTAGTAACTTTTTAGTATGAGCTGGGCATCCGGATTGCTTTCAGCTATAAGAAATGAATAATGTATGGATAAAGAACGGTTATTTATTGAGACAATCGATATATATAAAAGACTAAGTGATAGACCATACGTCCGTCCGACCATCTGACCAAGCTGGTTGGTACATGTGACACGCACTGGCAACTTAAAAATAAATGTTGACTCACACATGTGCAATACAGCTCTTGCAAGAAAAATTAGTCCAGCACTCTGAGAGTGTTTTTAGTCTTAATGTGGTATACAGGAAGGTATCAGAATAAGTTTAATCAAGTTATTAGTCATTGTTTCTATCAATGTTTTTATATCATGTCTTTGTTGTTTTTTATCAAGCTATTACTTATTCATTAATCAATTTATATATTATTTTCATATACATTTTACTAATTTTTTTCATCTGTGACACTTCTATTATAGAGAAAGGGTGAATAGCAATATTAAATATTTCTTCTAATTAATTTCCTTTCAATGTGCACACATCCATGCACTGGGCCATTAGTTAATTTATGATTGTTCCCTCTTTCTTTTCTTTCTCACTCTGCAGAGAGGAGTAGCCAGACGCATAGCATTGCCTTGCCTTGGGGATTTTGTTGGTCGTGGGTAAAGCAGTAGCCGCTTCTTTCTCAAATTGAAATGGTAACACTTCTATGGGTTGTAACCCCTGGAGGGGTACAGACATGTAGTGGGTACATCAGAAAGGTCCACTGAGGAGACAGAAACCACAGAGTAATTCGAACAAGGACATTTTAACATAAAGAATTATAAAATGTAACAATGGAGTAACTGTAAAAAAAGAAAGGAGAATGCTGAGGCAGGAATCTGCAAACTTTTTCTGCTAAAGGGCCGGATAATAAATATTTCAGGCTTTGTGGACCATTAGGTCTCCGTTGCAACTATTCAGTTACACCATCACAGCATCAAATATAAATAAATGAGCCTGACTGTGTTCTGATAAATCTTTATTTATAGAAACCAACAGCAGGTCGAAGTTGCTGACCCCTGTACTAAAGAATACCTTCAGGCTGCTAAAGAGAAAACCACAGGTGCAAAATGGCGTCACTTGTGCTAAAGCCTGTGATACCAAACATAGATTTAATACCTTACCTAATTGTTGTTTCCGCCTCTCCAGGGAACATAATCTTAGTCAGCCTGGGATTTCTGGTCAAGCACCAAAGGTAATCTGTCAAATGGGCCCTCCCCACCTGCCACAGAAAGAAACCGTTGCCATGTCTTTCCACCCAAAATGAAGATGTCAGGTCTAAAAATAACTTTCTTTTCTCTTCTTTTTCTCTTTTCTTTTTGTTCCTGTTTTATTTCGTTAATAGTACCCTTGCCTCACCCCTCTTCCTATAAAAACCTTCCATTTTGGACACCCACTCTGGATGCCCTTCTAGCTGTTAGATGGGATGTTGCCTGGCTCACCAATTGCTTAATAAAGTCATTTAGTCTTCACATTTACTTGGTTGAATTTCCTTCTTGAACGGGTGTGAGGGAGAGAACCAAGGGAAGAACAACTTGGAAAGCAGGCTAGCTTCCTAGAGCTGGGGGCCAAACCTGTCGCAGGTGGTGTCCTTGTGCCCTCTGGATGGGGACGTTCGTTGCATTGTCCTGGCCAGAGCTGGTGTGCAGGACAAGCAGAAGCAGCCTGGGTGCTGGGAGCCCGCCTAAGGACAGGCCAGTGGGAGGCCAGGTGCACATGGTCCACACAAGGAAGGTCAGTGAGATGGACACAAGGTGGAGGTTGAGGTTCTGAGTCTGTCAGAAGACTGCACATGTAGGGTGCACGTATGGAACAGACCACTTCTAGCAGCAAAGCAGAAGGAACAGAAGCCAAAAAACTGACTGCTCAAAGGACCCAGAAAGACCAACTCCTCCCTCCTGCACTGTCTCTCTAGAGCCCTCTTCTGACAACTTTAGCACCCTGCTTGCTGCAAAGCTGGTGATAAAAGTATAGATTGAGAGCAGAGATGTAATAAACTCATAATCATCACAATGCAGAAGAATTCTTAAAAATATCAATCAAATCCTACCATGGAACAGGTATGTATCTCAAGCCATAATTTCAAGTGAACTTCCTACAATTCTAAATATTTTATTTAGCGCCCCAATTCTCCCACTGCTGGGCCAGCAAAAAACTCAACCCCCATTTGTTTAGTGTACCCAACCTCTCCAAGCTTGTGTCAAGAGGCCAAGGGATTGGGAAGAGAGAAATCATCTGATCCTCCAATTGTCTGTCCACATAGGTTTCCATGGAAAATGTCCAGTGTGTCTGCCTGCAGAGCAGTTCAGCTCTGGCAGCACTTCCCTTGGTCGTGGGTAAATTTATTGCCAAATTGTCCTCAATTCTGTCCAGGATTAGCTCCACATTTGCTATCATATTTTGAAATTTGGGGTCTATGTTTTCAATAAATGTAAACAAAATTTATAGACTGGGAGATCTTTGCATAAACATATCTATTTTCATTTTTAAAAATAAACACTTTTCAGTAGACTGTGGAAGACTTTGGGGGAATGGCAAACCTAAATAAATCTCATTCTGGAATCAGTAGGGTGCTGGATTACCTACTTCCAGTTCCCTCTTCCTCAGCTGCCCCCACCCATGACTAGTAGGAGCACAGCCCTAACAGCCACAGCAACATGTACTACTTTTTCTCTCCACTTAGCCTCATATTTAAGGATGCCAGACCAGGTAAATTGAGCTCCCATAGGAATAAACCCAGATTGAGAGTCAGACCAGAACCCCTAGAAACGAAGATCCTAGTTACCTAAATACAGAATAGCGGTAACGAGAGCAATATGAGCGCATGTTTTCTATGGGGTACGCACTGCCTTAACAGCTTTACATGTACTAACTCATTGAATGCTCACAGCATGCCTATAAGGAAGACAGTTATTTTCCCCATTTAACCAATAAGGTACCTGAGGCATAGAGAGGTTTGGCGATGTGTCTGAAGTGAAGTGGCAGAGATGCTTGAGATCGAAACATCTAAGCTTCAACGGTCTTCACAGGCAATGCATTTTTTTTCCCACTTGTATTGAGTTATAATTTACAAAATTGTGTAAAGTTTATAATGCTTCACATATTATTTTTATATGAAAATAGGATTGGAAATCAAGTATTTGAGCTATACATTTAATTGTATTACTTGACCTTACATTTATTTCTACCAATAATAGAGTTAATTGATTTCTTTTTTAATTTTATAAAGTCGTACAGATGGAAAAACAGTGCTAATTCAAGATTTCACAAAATCTTACCTGTAGTACTTGTTTTGCCTCTAGGTTAAAAACAAAATGTCCATGATGATTTTCTTCTTACATTTGGTATCCCCATAGGTCTCCAGAGCTTTCTAGCTGGGTGTAGTAACTCATGTTATTACATGAATTACCTAAAGCAGAATGTTTTGGAGGGGTTAGAACTAAAGTCTCAATGGACATTCTTGAAGCCAATGTTAATCAACAGCAGTATTCCAGGAGCTATAATAGATGTCCTAGGAAACTGTATCATATATTCACACACACACACACACATTCTATATAATAAAAAGGTAATATGCAAATTGACCCTTATACCCTCATGTCTTCAGAAGATGGCCTCCCCCACATCATCACAAGATGGCCACCTCATGTTGTCACAAGATGGCCACACCCACATCATCACAAGGTGGCTGGCAGGGAGGGCAGTTAGAGGCCATCAGGCCAGCAGGGGAGCAATTAGGTGCCAATCAGGCAGGCAGGCTAGTGGTTAGGGGCCAGCAGTCCCAATTGGTGAAAATGGTGTCTAACTGCCAATTTAGACCTGATCCCTGTGGACATCCCCCAAGGGATCCCAGATTGGAGAGGTTAAATTATACTTAACTAGAGGCCCAGTGAATGAAATTTGTGCACTGGGGAGGGGGTGTCCCTCAGCCCAGGCTGCACCCTCTTCAATCTGGGACCCCTCAAGGGATGTCCAACTGCCTGTTTAAATGGGCAGTCGGACATCCCTCTCACAATCCGGGACTGTTGGCTTTCAACCACTCATCTGCCTGCCAGCCTGATAACCCCCTAATCACTCTCCTGCTAGCCTGATTGATGCTTAACTGCTCTCCTCTGCTGGCCCGGTCACCCCTAACTGCCCTACTGTGCAGGCCTGATCACCCACAACTGCCCTCTCCTGCTGGTCATCTTGTGTCCACATGGGGGAAGCCATCTTTGACCACATGAGGCTGCCATCTTGAGTATTGGAGTGATAGTCAATTTGCATATTAGATAGGATATATGTGTATGTGTATCTTGTGCTATTTAATGAAAGGGATATGTTCTAAGAAATGTGTCATTAGGTGAGTTTGTCATTGTGCAGACATCATAGAGTGCACTTACATGAACCTACATGGTGCAGCCTACTATACTAGTACCTCTAGGCTATTTCTAGGCTTTATGGTATAGCGTATTGCTCTTAGGCTACAAACCTGTAAAGCATGTCACTGCCCTGAGTACTGTAGGCAATTATAATACAATGCTAAGTGTGTATTTCAACATAAAATGATACAGTAAAAATACAATCTAATCTAATAAAAGAGTAATATGCAAATTAACCCTCACTCCGTTACACCCACAAGCCACATCCACAAACCAAGCCCACCAGCCAATCAGGAGCAAATATGCAAATTAACTCAACTAAGACGGCAGCAGCCACAGAGCTGGAGTTGCCCCAGACAATGGAGGAAGCCAGGAACCTGTGGGCCCTGAGCTGTACTCAAGGCTACAAAGTTTCAATTATAGAAGTTAAATAAATCCCAGATACCTGCTTCCAGCTAGGCACCCCCGTAGGGACCCAAACTATGAAGGGGCTGTGGGCAGCCTGAAATGGCCCTCTGCCCCTCACCCAGGCTGGCCAGGAACCCCAGTAGGGACTCGAACCCTGAAGGGGCTGTGGGCAGCCTAAAACAGCCATCAGCCCGTCACCCAGGCTGGCCAGGCATGCCAGCAGGTGGACATCTCCTGACGGGTCCAAGACTGCTAGAGGGCACAGACCGGGCTGAGGGACCCCCCTGAGTGCACAAAAATTTGTGCCTCTAGTATAAAATATTGTTAAAATGGTACACTGGTGCAGGGCACTTATCATGAACTTGTAGGTCTGGAAGTTGCTCTGGGTGAGTCAGTGAGCTAGTGTTGAGTGAATGTGAAGGTCCAGGAGTTACTATATACCACTGTACACTTTATAAACACCATACACTAGGCTACACTAAATTTATAAAACAACATGAGATTAAATCAAGCACAAGAGAAAATTATGTGATCAAGAGATGCTATAAACAGAAGATGTATGAGACTGCTGTCAGCATAACATGCAGTACTGTTTTACTGCAAAGTTGTTTTTTTTAATAAGTAGAAAGAGTACACTCTAAAATAATAATAAATATTATAGTATAGTAAATACATAAACCAGTAACATTCATTCATTGTTATTATTAATTATTATGCATTATACATAATTGTATAAGTCATGCTTTTATATGACTGGCAGTGCAGTAGGTTTGTTTATACCAGCATCACCACAAACATGTGAGTAATGTGAGTTACTATGTTACCATGGCTACAATGAGACTAGGTGATAGGAAATTTTAGCAGCATTATAATGTTATGGGACCACTGTTGTATATGTGTTTCATTCTTGACCAAAATATCATTATGCATATGGGGCATAAGTGTATCTATTTTCAGATGTATTCCATAAGAGTAAAATTCCTGCATTATCCCACTGTCCAATTCCAAAACTGAGCAATAATTGTTCCATTGTTAATAAGTGGTAAATCTTTTAAAACATTAACCCTAAACACCATATTGCCCCAGTTGTTATTAAATGACACTTTTCTTTCTACTTCTAACTCAAATAGTAAGAAATAATATATAAATAGTAGAGCCTCTATTATTTTTAATGCCTAGTTCAAGATGTTATGAGTTTAAGGAAGAATATAGATGTGTTTGAAGGACATTTGGGATGGTTTTACTTTCCAAAGATGTATTTTTCTCTAACAAAGGTATTCAGAACAAATTAATCACCAATCTTTAAATACGCATATATTACACTCAATTATTTATCAAATAGCATTGGCATACAACCTCTAATCAAGCCACAAGAAAGCAAGCCCAATGTAGTCACCACTATCTTTGTGACTATTACTTAAGACATACAGACAAATATCCAATCTAATAAAAGAGCAATATGCAAATTAACCATCACTCTGAGACACATAAGCCACACTCACCAGACAAGCCACGCCTGCCAGCCAATCAAAGTGGCTGTATGCAAATTAACCCAGCCAAGATGGCGGCTGGCAGCCATGGAGTTAGAGCAAACAGGAGGCTTCCATTGCACCAGCAATGGAGTTGAAACTGCCTGCCTAGGCCAGCCAGGCCTCTGCTCAAGGCAACAATGTTTCAATTATCAAAGCCACGGAGCTGAAGCAAACAGAAAGCTTCATTACCTGCCTAGACCTCTGCTCAAGGCAACAAAGCTTCAATTATAGAAGATAAATAAACCCCAGAAACCTGATTCCAACCAGCCTTGCTGGGACATTGGGTCAATGGGAGCTGTAGGCAGCCTGAAAATGACCCTCAGCCCCTCACCCAGGCTGGCCACACCCCTATGGGTGAGGGTTCTCACTGGGGGTTTGGCCAGCCTGCAGACAGCCATCAGTCCCTCACCCAGGCTTCCAGGCATGCCAGCAGGTAGACATCCCCCAAGGGGTCCCCGACTGAAAGAGGGTACAGGCCGGGCTGAGGGACCCCCCCCCGCAAGTGCACAAATTTTTGTGCACCAGTCTTCTAGTAAAATATAAAATTGCATAGAAACTGATAAAACCATAATTACAAAAGCTAATACGACCCATCCCAGTAAACCATTCATAAATTAGTCAACGGTCAAAAAATACTGATTTTAAACTGCAATAAATGAAATAAGTAATTTTGACGTGTTAATCAAAGAGAAGTGTGAGGGGAGTGCCATCAGCAACAAGGAGAAACAGGAGTTCCTCTGCTCACATCCCTATTCAGCAACAATGATGTGGGAGCAATCCAGACAAAGGTGCCTTTGTGGGAAGTTATGGGATCTTGGTAGAAGACTGTGAAACCCTCATGAAGCCCAAGACCACGAAGACCCATTCTAAGAAGGCAGGCCTGTGTCCAGTAGGCTCACCATCTACGGTCCTGGCTGCAGACCCAGAAACAGCCCTGTGCCCCTCTGGCCTCAACTGCAGCCCTGTCTCACTTTGATCCTGACACCCGCACCATCCACCCAGGGACCCGGGAGGAGTGACAATCACCCGTTCTCACCAATCTCAATCCTGGCTGTGGGCCCTGCTGTCACATGTAACCTGGCTCCAGCCCCTCTTAACTGCCAGTCCTAACTGCCTGGGACCTGGAGGGAGACACCCGTCCATGTCTCTCAGGCAAGCTCACCAACACTTGTACAGCTGCAGATCTTGAAGCAACCCTATAATCTGACTCCACCCTGCAAAGCCATGGTCCAGGGAAGTCCTGTCCACCCAGACATCTATAGGAGACATGTCCATCAGTGCTCCCAGAGGCCGGCCCACCAACATTCCTGGGACTGCAGATCCTGAAGTGGCTCTGTGACACTCCAGCCCTTCAGGTGTGGATCAGGAGAAGTCCATTCTGCTCAGGAATCTGGTGGGACACACACCTATCTGTGCCTCTGAAGGCGGGCCTACTCTTCTCCATCCAGCTGCCAATTCTGAAGTAGCCCTGAAACTCAGTTTAGCCTCTCACAGCTGCAGTCTGGGGCTGAGGGTCAATCTTGCCCACCCAAAGATCTGCCCAGTGATGGAGCCCACCAAGGAAACCACCTTTCCATGAACCTGGACATATGCAGGTGCCTTAAATGTAAATTCTTTAAAAACTGTAGCTTCCTATAATCATAACCATGACAAGATTGCAACCTCACACAGTCTCCCACTGAGAAGCCTGAACAAGCTCACTCACCTGTCTTTCCCATCACCATCATACCCAGATGGATACCAAATTCAAATTATGACTCAGAAATAACTCTTAAACAGAAATTCTTCTCCCATCTTTACTGCTTTTCAATTCAAACCTGCATCATATCTCCCCAGAACTGTTGCCATAGTCTCCTGATTTTTTCTGCTTAAATTTCCCACAATTGCTTCCAGAAATAGTTTCATTAATTTTTTTTTAATTTAGAAAATAAAGCTAATCATCTCTCTTCCAACTTTAAAAACCAGAAAGCTTTTATTTCTTGTTGATTATTGAATGAAAAGTCCAACTTTTTGGTTTAACAAATAAAGCTCTTTACAATCTGGTCCGCTCTACCTTTCAAATCATCTACCCCTTTCCCTCTCCTGCTTTATTGAAATTTTCTTGCATCTTAGACACACAGATCTTTTCATAATGCTGCCCCTGGGTAAGTTCCCCCAACTTCTAAAACACTCCCTCCCACCTTTCTCATTTGATAAGCTACAATGCATCACTCAATATCGGATGAGTAATATGTTAGGTCCTCAGTGAAGCTTCTTTGGCACTGTTGGAAAGATGCTTTGCACTGGTGTCTCTGTTCCATGGGGCTTTGTTCGCAATGCTTTAGCATTTTTACACTGTGATATTACAATTTGTCTACTTTTATTGGCTGCCAAAAATAGACTGTGAGCTCCTCAAGAGCAGAGTTGCTAGTGTATTCATTTTTTTAAAATGTCTTCCTCGCCTTCACCTGCAATGGCAAAATGTTTCTCCTTGATATAGTAACCTGGAAAAAAAAAATGAAGTTTGCAGCAGTTAATAAGTTTGCTTTGTAGAAATATCCATGTATTGGAAACTATCAGTCTCCAAAGATAACACTTTCTAAAGCACTTACATGAATCCAGATTCCAATTATTTAACCGATAGTGGGCTGAGCTCATTTAATTCTGTTATAGGATGGACTAGGGGCCTGGTGCACAAAAATTTGTACACTCAGGGGGGGTCTCTCAGCCTGGTCTTCACCCTCCCCAATCAGGGAACCCTCGGGGCTGCTGGCCCCTAACCGTTCACCTGCCTGCTGGCCTGATCCCCCTAACTGCTCTCCCCTGCCAGCCTGATCCTCCTAACTGCTCTCTGCCTGCCTGATAACCTGTAACTGCCTCTGCCTCAGCCCTGCCACCATGGCTTTGTCTGAAAGGTCCTCTGGAAGATGTTCAGTCTAATTAGCATGTTACATTTTTGTTAATATAGATGCCACCTTGTCTTAAAAATGCAGGTTGTTAGCGGTTTTCCTATTGTGGAAGGGGGGCCTGCAGTAGCATCCTGGGTTCTGACTAGAATTTATGCACTGGTGCTTTATCTCAGCAGATGAGATTCTTAGAAGAAGACTCTTGGATGTACCTTGAATAATTCAATCGATTTTGCCAAATCCTCCTCCAAAAATATTGAACCACTTTAAACTCCCACCAGCAACCATGCATGTGCTCTCTGTCCCACTTTGATGCCAGTATCATTGATTTCCCCCTAGAAACTTCCCTCCCCTCAGCCAGGACTGCTTGGCACTTGAGCCAAACTCACTGTTCAGCCTGGGACTCGATTTCCCGAGATAGAATTATGGAGGAGGAAAAATAGTGTTCCTCTACCCTTCTGAGTTCTTAGCAGAGGCCCTTGTAATGAAAGACAGATTGCCAAGAGAAAAACAAAAGTTCATTAACATGTGTACCTTGTGTATATGTGGGAGATCCCAGGGAAAAATGAATAACTCCCCAAGGTGGCTTAGAATCCAGATTTAAATACCTTCTTCCTAGGGAAAGGGGACAGGCTATCTAGGCCTCTTAGAGGAGAGTACATGAGTTTTAGGAAAGATGAATGGGGGTGGGGGTGATAGTTTGTAACAAAGTTTGAGTGTGATGTCAACTTGTAGTCTCCTGTGACAGAAGTCAGTCTTCACTGGCTGATGACACTTTTCCCATCGAGGGAACATTTTGTGGGGGTCTGATTTTAGGCAGATCAGGAGACTGTAGTGAAAGCCTCTCCCTGCATTTGCTGTTTTTCAAGTATCTGCAGCTCAAGATCATCAATATAACACATCATATGTTGGGGTGGCATGTTCTCAGACCTTCAGAATAAACCCAACAAAAGCTTCTTTCCTTTCTTAGATGATTTGCCACAGTAGTGTTATTCCCTGGACACTGTATTCTGACCAGATCTTCCTGGAAGTGGTCATAACATACGCTGTGCTTGTAGAAAGGTGTAAGTCATATCACTAAATAAATCAGGGTCAGTTTTCTCATCTTGTGGAAAGGGAGATAAGGTTATGATAGCTGATCTCCCTTTCCACAGGTTTCCTGCAGATTCGTGTCTCTGCTGTTGCCCCAGAGGCCCCAGAGCGACGGAGAAGCTGAGGCCTGGAGCTGCTGAGAGCCTGGCCCACTTGAAGGTTTGTGTCTCTGCTCCTCCAACCTCAGTGGCCCCAGCACCTCCACAGCCACAGGGCTTGGAGTGTCTGGGGTGCTGGGCGCCCTGCAGGCCGGGTCCCCACACCTCAGACCCTGGTGGCCCCAGCACAGAGGTGGGGCTCGGAGCTGCTGGGGTGCCCAGCACCCCAGCGGCAGCATCAAACAAGCAGGCCCAGAGGCCCTCTTCCAGTGGGCTGGAAAGACCGCTTGGATTGTCACCATGGCAACAACACAAGCATCTTATCCCAGCTGCAGCCATCTTTGTCTCAGAGTGATGGTTAATTTGCATATTAGTCTTTTATTATATTGGATGTTCCCCCTAATTTCTGTTTCTTCTTTCTTTCATTATTCTCCTATCTTCTTTATGCCAGGACTTCATTTTCCATTTCTGAGTTTCTTGGAGCATTTCTCAGGGACTTGGATCCACCTGCTCTGCCTGTGACTGTAAAACAGAGATCCCAGATAGAGCAGGAGGCAGAGGATAGAACAGGAATGATGTGCCTGGATCCCAGGCCTGGAAGCACCACTTCTCTTTTTTCTCACCACCTCTGCCCTGACAGCAGCCAGGCTGACAAACACCATCAAATCCAGGGCAAATCCCTTCATCTTGCTCCCCTCCCTATAATGGCAACTCCTATAAAGAATCACCTGTGAAGTCACTTATAAAAACATGTGATAACAGTCCTCATGTATGTGATGGGCTGTCAGATTAAAAGGTGGGCTTCTTCTATGGGTTCGGGACAGAACTGAGACTGATATTTAAAAAGTGCAGGGAAATACCCTAACAATGAAAGCTGACAGACAGTGGAAGAAGAGGCTGTGTGAGGAGGTAAATTCTCTTCAGAAAAGACAATCATTTGTCCCAAAATTTGTCAAGGAGATTCAGTAAGAAGGGATTTCTGAGATCACCTCCAACAGGAGAATATATGAACTCTACATCATATAAAACATTTTTATCTTTCTCTGTTTTTTTCTTTTTCTTTTGTCTCCTCTCTTTTCTTACCAGAATTCCGAGAGATTCAGCTAAGATTGAAAATTGCTAAAACAGAGAATATGCTTCAGTTAATTCATCTGTATGTCCTTTAATCAAAGTTGTTGCAATAAAAATGCAGACTTTAGTAGGGATGGCTAGATAAGTGAAAGTTGACTGTTCCCTTGACTTGGAGTACTAATCCACTAGTAAATGCAAAGGGTTAAGATATGTCTTCCTAAAAGACATCATTTATTAACAACAAAAGAATGGATCTATGAAGAAAAGCTTAAGATCTTTATTTTGATCATTAACTTAAAGTTCTTAGATTAAATGACAAATTCCTTTTTTATGCTTGACTTGTACACAATATTTTCTTCCTAAGTATTAGGCATAGGAGAGAAGTCCCATGAAACCATTCCTACAATATTTCACAAAGTGAAAATTGTAGTAAGTTATTGGGGAAATTATTGTTTAAATAGATTTAGCTTTTACATAACAGTTGAATTATTTAATTGTCAAGCTACTTTGAGTTCATTCATTTAAAATTAGTGCTAATTGGCATGGCTTTGATTTCCTCCCAAAGAAAAATGCTCGTTAATTTTCAGTGTCTGCCACAATAAAGAAATATTTCAGAAATTAGATCTGCAACCTAGATATGTGTGTGAATCCTCAAATGATCCAACATGACACTTTCTTTTGTTTATGAAACACTTGCAATATTGTCATGTTACATTACTATGAAAATAGGGTGTGTTGTGTTTTTGAAATGGAATCACATACATGAGAAATCGGACACCAGGAGGATAGAACCCATGAATAAATGGTTTATTGTGCATGACTTCAAATGTTAAGTTTAAATGATGCTTAGAATAAACACTCATTTTACCTCCTTTGCCCAGTTGGAACTTGCATTGAATGCTTGTTTGGAAAAGTAAGGGTAGGTTAAATTTTATACTTGGAAACACATTGTTAAATTTTCAGATTTCAGCCATCAGAAACCAAGAAATTTTAAAGCTGAATTGATTTTGACAATGTAGGACATTTCAAGTAGGACAAATCAAGGGAAAATTACTGGGTTAAAAAGAAAGAGCCTTCAATTGGTCCCCATTTCACTGTTAACTGTATGATCTTCGGAAGAACCTTTAGCTTAACCTCTAAAATAATGACAAAAAAATAATTGGATTACATATATTCTAAGATTTCTTCAGAAGTTTTATGACTAAAAAGATATTTACATTGCTCATGTGCAATTGCCTCTTGGGCTGCTTTTATAGTCCTGTTCTCCCTCCTTAATTAACATTCCCTATAATATTAATATTTACTCTAATATTTACTCTAATATTAATTTGTACCTAAATTACAAAAAACCTAATCTAATAAAAGAGTAATATTAAAATTGACTGTTTCTATGGGATGCCTAAGCCACACCCAACAGCCAATCAAAGCAGCTGTATGCAAATTAACCCAGCCAAGATGGAGGCCGGCAGTCACAGAGCTGGAGTAAGCAGGAGGCTTCCGTTGCTCCAGAAGTAAACTGTCTGCTGGCTGGCTGGGCTTCTCCCAGATCCAGGCAACATTGTTGCAACATTGTTTCAATTATAGAAGCCTTGGAGCTGAAGCAAATAGCAGGCTTCCATTGCACCAGGGATAGAGGAAACTACCTGCCTAGAGTCTACTAAGGCAACATTCTTTCAATTATAGAAGCCATGGAGCTGAAGCCAACAGGAGGCTTTGTTACCTGCCTAGGCCTCGGCTTAAAGGAACAGTGTATCAATTATGGAAGATAAATAAACCCCAGGAACCTGCTTCCATCCAGCCTTGCTGGGATGTTGAGTCAATGGGAACTGTAGGCAGCCTGAAAGCCTGAAAACAGCCCTCAGGCCCGAATCCAGGCTGGCCACTGGGGTGAGGGATCCCACTGGGGGGGCTTGGCCAGCCTGCAAACAGCCATCAGCCCCTCGCCAAGGCTGGCCAGGTACCCCAGTAGGGACCCAAAACCTGAAGGGACTGTGGGCAGCCTGAAAATGGCCCTCAGCCTGTCACCCAGGCTGGCCACACCCCAGTGGAGTGAGGGTCCACACTGGGGGGCTTGGCCAGGCTGCAAACAGCCATCAGCCCCTCACCCAAGCTGACCAGGCACAACAGCAGGTGCACATCTCCAGAGGGGTCCCAGACTACAAGAGGATCAGGCCAGGCTGAGGGGCCTCTAGTATTTATATAATAAAGTGTTAAGATATACTTTATATATTTATACTAGGGGCCCGGTGCACAAAAATTTGTGCACTCGGGGGTTCCTCAGCCCAGCCTGTGCCCGCACAACCTGCCACCTGCCACCTGCCACCCGCACATCTCGCCCCACCCACCCCACACACATCACCTGCCACCCAATGATCAGGCTCCCCACCCCCACACCACCCGCCACCCCACCCATAGGCTCCCCACCCCCACCCAACCCTCCCATCA
>PVJC01014634.1:0-36212 GCA_004026665.1 Murina feae
GGCTATCTGGAATTTATTTAACTTCTATAATTGAAACTTTGTTGCCTTGGTCCCCCCGCTCGAAGCCTGGGTTGCCCTTGGCAACCAGAGGTCCCAGCCTGGCAGGTATCTAGGGTTTGTTTATCTTCTATAATTGAAACTTTGTAGTCTTGAGTAGAACTCAGGGCCCACAGGACCCTGGCTTCCTCCATTGCCGGGGTCAACTCCAGCTTGTGGCTGCTGCCATCTTAGTTGAGTTAATTTGCATATTTGCTCCTGATTGGTGGGCATAGCTTGTGGGCATGGCTTGTGGGTGCAATGGAGTGAGGGTTAATTTGCATATTACTCTTTTATTAGATTAGATCTCTATATACTTATTCCCAGGCCAAATAGTTCACAGCCTCATTAATCTTTTTTAAGGACCATATTCACAAATTGCTTAGAGTAAGCAATGAAGAATTAGTGCAAGATTTACCCTAATCAATATATTTATTCACTTGTTTTTCTCTCATATAATTACTCAAAGAATAATTTGATCATTTATTCTTTCCCCACCCCATTCCCCCCCCCCATGGACCCCTTCTAGGCCTCTACTGCCCCCTGCCCCAAACCTTCACCACCCTATTGTATCCATGGGTTATGCATACAAGTTCTTTGGTTGATCTCTTCTCAACCACCCCCTTCCCTCTTAAATTCCTCAATTTGTTTTATGCTTCTATGTCTCTGGATCTATTTTGTTCATCAGTTTATTCCTTTTAACAAAAAAGAGTAAAACCTATCAGTAATCCAGAACTGAAATACCATTTCATACAATAGCTGAAAAGCATTTTGTCCAAAGGGAGAGAAGTCTAATCTATTTTTCTTCTCTAAAATGATTTAATAATTATCTTTATTTCATGACACCTACTCCTCACTGACCCATACTCTGCCTCCTTTCCTTTTTTTTTTAATTTATTGCAGTAATATTGGTTAATAAGATTATATAGGTTATAAAGGTACAATTCAGTAATACATCATCTGTATATCACATTATGTGCTCAAGACACAAAGTGAAATCTTCTTCGGTCACCATATACTTGACTCCCTTTACCTCATAATGCCCTCACACCATTCCCTCTGATAACCACCATACTGTTATCTGTGTCAATGAGTTTTTGCTTGTTTTTCTTATTTTTTCATTTGTTGCTTTCAGTTTCATACCCCACACATGAGTGAAAGCAATATGGTCCTTAACTTTTTCTGACTTATTTCACTTAGCATGTTATTCTCAAGATCCATCATGTTGGAACAATTGGCAGCATTTCAGCTTTTTTATGGCTGAGTAGTATTCCATTGTGAGTAGTATTCCATTGTATATATGTACTGCCTCTTTATCCAATCATCTACTAAATAATACTTTCATTAATTGACCAAAATATGAACTGATTCATTCATTCATTCATTCATTCATTCATTCATTCATTCATTCACTTTTAACAATACACTCAAAACAAATGCAGGCCAAGGTACGGGACAATAACTTTGACTAATTCTGATATCTGACTGTATGCTCACTGTCCAGATATATACAATCTGCTAGACCCTTTTTTGTTTTGTAAGTATAGCCAGTAAACACAATTGATCTGATCATACCTACTATCATACTCCTGACAGTGGTCCATGTTGGTCTTCTTTCGATCAGGCACTTACCTGAACAATTATTTTTCACGTAAGTGATTTGTTCCCTTTTAAAATAAAACCAACAACCAGCAACCCACCACCAATCCAAACTACCATGGACTCTCATGGCATAGGATATGCTTTTAATGGGAATCACTAAGAGAGACTTGGTCTGTTCAAGTTATGAAACTCGGTGCTTCATGAAATAATAAAGTAATGATGATAATCATTGTTTCTCGGCCATGTGCACTGGCACCGTTTTATTCTTGCATTGCTTCACTGACGACACATCTCACGGGCACTGAGAACGAAAGCTCATGAGCCAGGTCTTAGACTCCTCACTTTTGCATTGGTTTCTTTCCCGCAGAGAAAATAAGTATATTCCTCCTTTGTAATGGACCCAAAGTCACAGAGCTTACTCAAAAGCCTGGATTCATACAACTCAGAATACTCATCATTGGTGTCTACTGGACATCTTTTTCTTCCTTTACTTAGACATGATATATTCCTTTATTCATCGATTCACTAACAATAATACAATTAAATCTCACGAATCAAAAACAACATCCTTAAGTATCTCTAATAACTGCCAAATGCCCATGTCCCACAGTGTTAGTAAGTGAGGGAACTCTTTGCCGGGTGTGTGTGCTTTCTACGCAGATAAACATCTTTGCTTCGCATAGGGGGCACTGACCCACGCTGGCTCTTTTTCATATACAGGTGATGCATCATAAACTTATCTCCAACTAGAACACTAACAATTCTGTCCATCTTCCTATGTGTTCTTCCCACAGGGAATTAGCGTAAATCTTTATCAACGGAGAAGCACTTAACGGAATTGCAATGCAAAAATAAAACACAATGCGAGACAGCCCTGAAGATGAATGAAACAACTTTCGTCTTTCTTACTGGATTTTAGGAGTACTCAATCAGACGGACCCAAAATCCCAATTCGGGTCTAGGCTGGTGTTTTTGGTTTTATTTATTAATACATTCATTTATTACATTGCGAAATTCAAGTGACATCCAGAAACCAACCTCCCAAGCCAAGAATGTAAGCTGTTGGTACTTACATCTGCCTCTTCTCTCCTTACCCACAGTTTGTAAAAAGCCAGGAACTTGAGCCTTAGAGAATGAGGAAATCATCTGTGGTGTGTTCAAATGGAAACGACGCAAACTTGGAAAACAAAGAAATAGCCTATAGTGAGATACTTTTTAATGGAAGTCAGTCTTGCAGTATTAGATTAATTATAAACTTGGTGTGTTTCCTGCATTCATCATTGCGCAAGAATTATACGCCTTATTTTATTGACTTATCTAATTTGTATTTTTTAATAATTCAATGAACCTGAGGATAAGAACCTTTATATTTCACAAGAATCTGGCTACATACTCTGAATTCATAATTTCACAGCTCAATGGCTGCTTTGAGTGGACCCCACCTGTGCAAAATTGGATAAATGCAAATTTTTTTCAGCACAGTCTCACCAATGATGCACACATTTTTCTGATTTATATGTCTACTGATTATTTATTCATGTATATAATTAAGCATGAAGTAAATTAATGATCTTTCCATATTCTACAGAATTTCTGCATGCAACTTTCTATGTGTACTTTAGCCAAAGTGGTGGGGGAGGGGAACCTTGAGTTCTATTTCTTTATCTGGGAAACGTTTGGGTAATCATCTATCTTTGGTTCATAATACATGTTCCTCATTGGCCCTGACTCGGCCTTCTTTATAATAAGTCATCTATAGGTAAATGCACTTCTTCATTCCTTTATAAGAGCATATCAATATCAATAGTGTGCTAACCTTTATCTATTCATGAATTCACTTCCCCAGGCCCTGGAAGAGAGCCCTGAATACCCTGTCCCCATGCCCACACCCCAGCCACATAACTGACCATATCCTCTTTAATTTTTTAAAGTAAAACTCAGTGAGAACAGAGTTAGATTAATCATAACTCTGGTTATATAACACCTTCACGATATTGGTTTATGTTTAGCCATCAATAACACAATTATTTAAGCAATGGTTACTTTATGTAAACTTTCTGTCCTTTTCTAATTAAAACAACACTTCAAACACCCAAAACAGCAACACAAATGCTTAGGTGTATGCATCCATATTGTCATTATGGAGGGTTCGGGGTTTTGATCTATTTATCTAAGAAGCCCAGTGTTTCAAATATGCACTAATAAAAATTATATAATTTCATAGTATTAGTCCCTGGGTGGCCCTCCCTATTTTTATATCCTTTACATATTTCTTTATCATTCATGAGTTCACTTCCCAAAGAGTTCACCTTATCTCTTTTTGCAACAGTCGACAGCTTTCCAGACAGGGATTAATCAGAATTTTGGATTCAGACTTAACCCCCACTCCAGGAGGCATCACTGGCCCAAGCTTTGCATTCCTTCTCTTCAGTGCTTTAGCCCTTTGTTTACTGATTCACTCACTGATCCAATAAAAACATAATCATCGCATATAAATCACAAAGTGTCAAAAACAAGATTCTCGAACATTCCTAAGCTCTACCCATAGGCTCATGTCTCAGAGCTTGTACATTAGGCCCCTTTTCACAATGGCCTCAATATAGCACCTAAGTGCTCCCTCACACTGAGATCTTTTTCAAGTTGAAGTGATGAAATCAACTGTTTGTAAATAGGAACGAGAATAGCAAAGATCCCGGGAAATGTATGAAACATCTTCCATCTTTTTTAAGAAGTCATCTCATGCGCAGAATTGAATTAATCTTTATATCTATGGTTCATAACCTATCTCCATCATTATATAGCCACCTCAGTTTATTATAGATGTACAGTATTCTTTAAAACACTTCAGTGGGCACCCATGACCAAGTTTTCCTAAGCAAGTATATAAACTTTACATGTTACTCTCCTCGGTATTTAATCTTCCTTTTATGTATTTAAATATATTTGCATTGATTTCAGGGAGGAAGGAAGAGGGGGAGAGAGAGATAGAAACATCAATGAGAGACAATGATTGATCGGGGCCTCCTGCACGTACCCCACTGGGAAATGAGCCCATAACCTGGCACGGGCACTTGGCTGAAATGGAACCTGGGACCCTTCAGTCCACAGGCCTCACTCTATCCACTGAGCCAAACTGCTGGGGCTTAAATATATTTTTAATGATTTCAAAGAGAAAGGGAGAGGGAAAGAATGACAGAAACATCAATGATGAGAGAGAATTATTGATCAGCTACCACCCACACGCGGGATCAAGACCCCAACCTGGGCATGAGACATGACCGGGAATCGAACCCTGACCAACCGGTTCATAGGTCGACAGTCAACCACTGAGCAATACTGGCTGGGCACTATTTATCCTTCTTATGTGGAAGGGCCATGGGCATGTGGACAGGGTGTTCAGGGCTCTCGTCCAGGACTTGGGAAGTGAACCTATGAATGGCTAAAGGTTAGCACACCATTGACATTGCTATCTTGTTATAAGGGAATGCAGAACATTCCACAGCTAATGTAATCATAACGAATAATTAAGATTTTGGCTAATAACCTTTGCGTTTAAGCAGGCCTTTAAAGGGTGAAAAAAACATAAACTTAAATATTTTTAAGAATATTTTTTGTAGAGTTATAAATTAGACATAAAACTTAGACATGAACGTTCATGTCATTAGCCCCAGATTACCACTATTTTTATTTACTCAATTATTTCATTTTAATCTTAAACAATATACTGAATATCACTAAATTCGCCATCTAACCCACAAGTCAGAACTATGACTATTATAAATATGTCCACATGCTTGATATAGGTGAAGGCTAAATTGTTCTTTTTAATGGATCTTTCTTGACTGCATGAATAAAAATCCTTCTTTCATGGCATCCTCTTAACAATGGCCTATGCCTAACTCTACTCACTGTATTCATTAGTTCATTAATTCATTCATACATCTAATTACTCACAGAAGAATTTCACCAACTGTTCACTCCATAAAGAAAAGGCAAAATGGTAAAATAGACAGCAAACCAGAACTACAATACATACTCTTATGTGCAGCTGTCTACATACACATTATGCAAAATAAAAAACCCTGCGTATTTAAAAAATATGGATGTCAGTTGTATAAAACAGGATAATCATTATCCTTATTTCATCATAAGACTCCTCACTGCTACGTGCTTTGCATCTCTGAAGTGAAATATGGAAGTATTCATTCACTTATAACAATATACAATTAGGTCATATAATTATAACTCATTATACAAAAACTTTGAATAATATTAGCATGTGATCGTATGCTCACAGTAAACTATCTTAAATTAATCATTATTCTTATCATAGGACATAGTCTCGTCATTGGCCTCGACATTGGTTCTGTTTTTTTAAATAGATAATTAGTTATGCAAATATGTTTGTCCTTTTCTTAATAAAACAAACACCAGCAATCCACCCATCATTCCATAATAACAACAAACCTGTCTATTTGCTCCCTCTGAAAGGAGTAAAACCTTGATCTATTTCTTTGCATAGATCTCAGTGCTTCAGAAATGTTTCAAAACATACTCTCATAATTAAACTATGTGTGACTTTCCCGGCCTTCATTCACTCTTCCATTTCTTTCCTCACTTATTATTTCATGTACAACCAAAAATAACCCAAAGAAAATAAGACCCAAGAAAATGGTCCTGAATCCTCCCTTTTTCTACCACAAAAGAAATAACTAGATATTATCTTGTCATGACCTCAGACCTATAGGGTTTCATCAAAATCCTTAATTCAGAATTATAGGGTTTCCCCAGGATATACCCATCATGGGTCTAGACTTGGCCCTGTTTTTTTCTTATACATTTGTATACCGATTTATTCATTGATTGAGGAAAAAATTACTTCACGTCCGTGATTCACAACAAAGCAAGAATAATACGTAAAAGTCGCTCACTCCCCTCAGTCCTTTGCCTAATTTCTCCCAGACTCATCAACAGGATTTCTTTCTTATGTGAACTTTACTGTTGCACATATGGGTCAATCCATATTCTTGAGGCAAACCCACACTTCCCATGGCCATGCTTGGCACCGTTTTTTGGTTTTCTTTCATTAGTTAACATTTTAAATGTGCAAGAAAAAAAATGCAAGAATACCTCATTTATGTCATTAACAATTTTCTATCTTTCTTGATGTTCTATCTCAATCGGTTAGGAACCTAAATGTTTGTCACTGGCGGGATGTACAAATCAGTCGCGGGATTGACAAAATGGGGTAGTGTACAGCTGTAAGAAGAATGAAGCCCCGTGTTCCTCTTGTTTTAAGGGACCTCACTTGTTCAAAGTTGGATTCATCTAACTTGGACACAATTCACCAGTGCCCATTCATGACCCTCTTTATGTATTTAGCTATTTGCTTATTTGGTATTTAATTTTATTAGATAGGGATTAATTAAAATACTATCGTTTTTAGAAGGGAATTAGCAAGAGTAAATCTATCATCAGTTCAAACTTCACATGAACTTAACATGTAAACCTTAAACAAATAAGGTTGGAGCCAAAACTTTATAGCCTTTATAAATAATTACTCAGGAGCAATTATGGACACCAGCAATGAACTCTGAATTTATTCTCGTAGTTGCTTTATAAGTCATGTAAATCACAGGTCCATGGTCTGTCTGCTTTTAAGGCACTGATCGTAACTTATTCATTCCAAAGCAACTGGTCAAAAACTCTGGATTAAAACTAAGACCTCTCAACCTGTTCATTACTAACAGAGATTGGATCCTTGTTATTGTTGTTTTAATGAACTTAATGAATAAACTGGATTAATGATTCTTATCATATGACATAAACTCAACCTTGGTCCACTTTAATTTTCTTATTTATGTAAATATCTTCCCTTTTTATAAATTAATGTTTACACTTTAACAGACTTCAAAAACATAGTGATAATAATCCTTGCCTTATTATATGCACTCACCATTAGTCCATCCTCACAGAAAGTTCTATTGGACAGTGTTAATATTTACGCCTTACCCTTTGGTAATGCTCTGGCACTTTTTCTAATGAAGCCAAATGGAATTAATCATCATGTTTGCTCATTGGTCCATGCTTCTTTTTTTGTTTTATTTAATTATTTCTAAAGAAGTTTTAATGAGCAACCAAAAATCCAAGGGTTCACCCACAAGTGGGACATTGCCTTTCATCTCCCATTGTGCTCCTTGCTCAGAGTTCATAGCCAAGATCTGTAACCAGGCAGAAATGCCTACACAGACTATGCACATAAAAGGGTGAAGCAGGCTGGATTGTTTATTTGGAAGTCAAGAGCACAGTAAAAAGACAATAGATCTAAATTAATTCTCACCTATTAATTCTTGGGTCAGTGATATCACCAGTCTATGTTTTGGCCTTTCTTGTAAATAATTACTTGTGTAATTATTTGTTTTTAGTATTAAAATCAACATCTAACATATAACAATGCAAAAACAAGAAAATCAATGACTCCTTAACCAGCACAGTCTCTAATTGGATATACAGAACTAGAATCATCTTAATTCTAGGATAATGAGATATTATCATCTTTAGCCCATGTTTGCCTTCTCTTGTTTTATTCACAAACTTGTTCATTCGTGCATTTACTTACTTATGAACATTTGGAACAACTTTCCAGCTGAAGATTTAAGTACACTGACGGTTACTTACATTTTCTATACATACTGTATTTACCCAAATAAGAGTCAAAATTCTCATAAATACTGCATGATTAAATAAACTACTGTGTGTTCATTTTGTGAAATGGAAACCAACTACTTAAAAAAATTAACAACCTGACCCTCGCCTGCTTTTCTCATTGGTTAGAGAGTCAGCCCGTGGGGCTGAAGGGTCGCAGGTTTGACTGCAGACAAGGGTATGTACCTCAGTAGCAGGCTTGATTCCTGGCCCCAGTCAGGGCACAGGGCACACATGGACGGCAACCAATCAATGTGTCTCTCTCACATAAATGTTTCTTTCTCTCTGTCTCATGCCCTCCATTCCACTCTCTAAAAAAAAAAAAAAGAAAGAAAAAAGTATCCTGAAGGGAGGATTAACACAAAAATAGAAAGAAAAAACACCCTGGCTCGCTTTTAATATCTCTCACGTTTGTAGAATTGAATTCCTTACTTTATGAAACACTGTCCTCATTGGTCTGCACATAACCCCTTTTTTATTTATCCCTTTAAAAATATCATAAAAGAATATGTATAATTTGTATCCAACAAAGACAAAATTACCAGTACCTGTCAAGTGTGATTGAAAAAAGTAAAAAAGAAAACCACCAATACATCCTGTCTGTACGTGTACCTCTCTCACTGATTTAACAGCCTAAACTGCATCAGTAGGTAAGTGCTTATATAAACCAGAGTGTATAAATGAATGGTATAATGATAGTGAATAAATAAAATAGATATTTTTGTTTTAATGGCCCTCAAATTTGGAGAATTGTGTAATCATACATTCTCTTCATTAGTCCATGCTTACCTCTCTGATTTGTGTATGCATCTATTTTTAATAAATCAATAAACACACATGAATCCACCACTCAACCCAAGAAAAATAACAATTATATTTATGTTAACAGGTTTATATTACATGCATGTATGTTGTAGTTATTCGTATACATAAAATAACATAATTATATGTGTACATAATTATTTTATGTGCTCATTCCCTAACACAGAGAACATCCCAGTTGCATCATGTTTGAATTTGGTGACAGTTATCCAAATGAAACGCATCCTCCTTGGTCATGACACTCTCATCAGCATAGAGACAAGTCTCAATGCGTGGCCATCTTTAGTTGGATTGGTGCCCATGCATGTTTAAGAATCCAGACACACTCATCACCCAGGCACCCAGTGTGCAGCAACACTTACCATCACTCACACTGGTTGGTCCATGGCTCATTTCTCACAGAGGTCACAGTCAAGGTCTTCATCCCTGGGCTTGCTCTGGGGCCTCCATCCTGTGGACCGCAAGGCAGAAAGATTAGGATAAAACCACCCAGGTTGGTTCATGACACAGTCTCACCTCTGGCTCAAGAATAGCTCTCATTGTACGTACTTTTTCATCTAATAATTTTATTATTACAGTATGCGAGCTCAAGTTCACCACCCTGATCAGAAACAAGAACGATGGCTCTAAGCTGTCTGTCATTTTGGAACCAGCCTAGATCTTCTTCCCAACAGACTCAGATATGCAGAGTTGGAATAAAAATTATCTCTGATTCTACACATAATCTAATCTCATTATTGTTTCTTGTCTTTGTTATTGCTTGTACTTATTTTTTTTAATGCAATAAACACATATGAGCTCAGTCCTGACCCAGAACAAAATTATCACTTAGTACTTCTACACCAAGCCTTTCTCACCAGAGGCACAAGCTTTGCTTTGTTTGAAGCCAAGTAAAGGATTCATTTCACAAAATGGGGCCACTCCCAGGGGCATCTATACTGCGAGATGATTTTATTTTTTCTTTATTGCTTTATGGAGAGAGGGAGGGAAGCAGAGAGAGAGAGAGGGAGAGAGAGAGAGAGAGAGAGAGAGAGAAACATCAATGTGAGAAACATCAATAACTTCCCAGAAACCAAGGAGGCCTCTACTCTAACCTTTCCTGACAATACTCCGCCAGCTTCCTGCGGCAAGAAAAGTAAAATACATAAATAAATAAATGTTGGCACACACACACACATATAGTATGTATACAGTGTGATATATTCATAACCACATCTATGGGGACGTAGATATGGAGTTATGGAGAGACCCCATGCTGGGAGCTAGGATGTCTCTCAACTCTGCCTGCATCCCTCAGCAGGACCCACCCCCTGGCTGAGCCTCAGGTGGCAGTACCCATCAGTCTCCCCGCCCACCCAGGTGGTGTAAAAATGCAAAGCTTGAAGTTTAAGTGCGACTTCCCTGCAAGCAGCCTAGGAGCGATAATGTGGCACCTCCTGGACCAAGCACGTCGTGCTCACAGCATGCTTTAGCATACATTATCCTGTTTGATCCTCACCACAGCAGTCCCGTGGATTAGACATAATAATCATAATTAGCCGATATTTATTGGTTGCACACTCTCCACCAGGCACCATGCTGCCTGCTTTGCAAACTTGACAGTCCTCTGCGGTGGGTCCAATTCAACAGCATCTTCCCCCGCCTCCCTCCTCCCCCCCAAAAAAAATTGTCAGCATGCATTTAGGTGTCTAGGATATAGCAATGAACAAAACAGACCATAATAAATAAGTATAGCAGGTAGGAGATGGTCCTAAGGCCAGCAGCGGACTCCTGCAGGACAGATTTAAACTGCAAGTCCACTTATATGTAGAGTTTTTTCAGTAAATACTGTAAAGGTTGTTTCTCTTTCTCATGATTTTTAATTACTTTTTTCCAGCTTACTTTATTGTCATAATACAATATAAAATACACATAACGTACAAAATATGTGTTAACTGACTGTTTATCTTATCTGCAAAGCTCCTGGTCAGCAGGAGGCTATTAGCAGTTAAGTTTTAGGGGAGTCTAAAGTTATACTCATATTTTTTGACTGTGTGAGAGAGTCAGCAGGCCTCACTCCAGTGCTGTCCAAGAGTCAACTGTATGGAGAAAAAGTGAACAGCAAAGGGGGTGATAGAAACAAGGAGAATGCTTCACTAATTTCGATATAATTATCCCCATTTTACACGTGAGAAAACTGAGCCTCGGAGAAGGTAAAGGCAATCACATACACCAGAGGACCTGTTCAGCTATCTGTGAAATGCAGTCAGTTGGGCAACGATTCCTCCCAGGTAAAGATATTAAATGCTGCCTCGGTGAGAATAGGTACGGCAATTATAATGTCCATCACAGTGAAGTGTTTGAGTGCTCACGCTATACGGACAGCATTGTTTTAAGCACTTGAGGTGTTTGAGTTATTTCATCTTCAATAAGGTACTGTTCGTATCACCGCATTGCCACTGAGGAAACTGAGGCACAGAGCTTCACAAAACCAGTCCATTGTGGAGCTCGGATTGAAACCCGAGTGTCTGGGATGTGAGTAACAGGGTTTTCACCTTCAGTCGATACTCAAAATGTAAGGGTTGCTGGTTTGCCCCTGTGCCCACTGTCTATTTTCCTCTTGCCTTGCCCCGCACCCCTTCAGGCTGTCGAGTCCTGTGTGGCCCCCCAGGCATTCAGTCATAACGTGAGCTACGGGGACTTACGTTGGACTCCATCGATTGTCCTGTAGGATATGTTGGACCCCTGTGTGTGTGATTGTAACAAACAGGATGAACTAGAGAAGGTGCAACTTGAGAAATAAATTTAGAGTCCAGAGGATAAGAAGTCCGGCTCCCTGATGAACCAGGAGGCTGAGTCTGACATGGGTGAACCCCCAAGGGGCACAGGTATTTTCAGACACAATCACACCCAAGAAAAGGAATGAAAAGCAAGCGAGGGTTCAGATGCTGATTCTACATTCGCTCCCTGTGTGGTTTGGGGTGAGTCACTTACCCTTGCTCACCCTCAGTTTCCTTTAATCTCCTGCAGGATGGTAATTGTTATCATGGAGGTTGGCTGTGATGATTTAGATGAGATGCAATTACGCCAAGTGGCTAGAAAAGGCCCGAGCATGCAGTGAGGGTCACGGAGTACTCATCCATCCAGGAGAGCCAATGGGAGGGGAGGCTGCCTGCTGTCTCCGTGCACTGCGAAGGCAGCTAGGGCTCAGAGCTGACGCTGAGCAGCTCCAGCAACACAACTGGGACTGGGTCCCTGTGGACAGGCAGCCCACCTGTTGTCCCTGCGCCACCTGAGCCAGTCAGTGCACTCGGAGGCAGGACAGAGGAAGGCAGGCGCTCCACGCAGAGGACCACATTCACGGAACAAGTAAGCCTTTCACCTTGGTGAGAAACTGACTATTTCTTATCCATCCATCCATCCATCCATCCATCCATCCATCACATCTCACATCCCTCCTTCCTCCTCTCCATTATGCACAGAAATCAGACAAACCTGGGTTGGAATCCTGGGTCCTGCTTCCTAGCCGACCTTGGACAAGTCACTAACCTCTCAAAGTCCTCTCCTCTGTAAAGTAAAAGGAAGTGAGACAGCTGGGTGAGGTTTGGAGAGAGAGAACGGACAGACGGCGCCTGGCCTGAGCAAACGACCATTACATGTTCCTCCCCTCTGCTTATGCCATCGGGCCGCGATGTGTGCAGGGACAAAGCCGGGGTGTCCTGCGTGACAGAGAAACACTTTTTAGAAATTATCTGCCCTATTTAAGCAGTGTGCTGCCCCCCGTGGTGCCCAGGGCTGGCCTGTGAACACTGTGGTTTGGGGTAGTGCTCCCGCCTGGACTTCCCACGGTGGGGTCCCGGGATGGGGGGTGGGGGAGGACCTGGGATGCAGCAACTGCTGTCTGCTAGGGGGGAAGCTGGGCTGGGAGCCAGCTAAGCGAGAGGTCCCAGCCCGGGGACCTCGTTGGGATGTCTTACCCACTTAGGGGGTGGACTGCCTGGTGGAAGGCAGCCAGCTGTTTGCCTACCCCACCCAGTGCCCCTTTAGAGGTTTCCATGGGAGAAGGATTAGTTCTAGCCCCTCCTGCTTGCTGAACGTCTGGTATGCATTAGACACAGGGCTGAGGGGTTCCGTGTGCATTATCTCAGTTGCGCTCAGTGACCCTGGGAGAGACCCAGAACTTGTCCCGCTTTCCATGAGAAAACTGAAACGCGCTGAGGTTGGGTTACTCCCTGGGGCGAGGGCAGTACAGCTGTGGGGCCTTGGATGTACAGCTGCACTTAACTTCTGCAAGCCCGGGGCCTCCAAGAGTGCAGGACACACTGTAACTGACTGTAAAAGAAGCTTCCCAGGGATGCTGGGAAGCTGAGTAAATGTTGGACGGCCACGGAGGAAATGCTGTTAATTTTTGAGCTGTGACAATGCCATTGGTTATGTTTTGAAAGCAAAAGAGCTCTCTTTTTTTCGAGATACATACTGAAAAGTCATCAGAGATAACGACGTGGAATTGGCTTCAAGACAATGGTGAGGGGCGGGCGGGGGAAGGACAGTGGGAGGTCCGGATGGACTGAGGCGACAGTGCCCGCAGCTGGGTGACAGCTACGTGAAAGTGCGTACGTCTGTGCTGTTTGGCATAGCTCCCGATTAAAGGGTTTGAAAATCAGCAAGTAAAAATAAGTGGAGAACATGAGGTCATTAGAGAGGGGCCATGGGTGAACCCCAGGTGGAAAACAGGGAGCTGAGTCACAGGGTGCAGAGGGGACGAGAGGGGGTCCAGGCCTGGGGGAGCAAACCACTCCAGACCCTGTGGACTGGGAGCTGGGGCTATAGGGCAAAACGCCCACCAGCTTCGCCCAGGCCCTCCTTCCCGCTGCAGACCCTCCTGCGGGCTTCTATCCTCCCCAGGAGCCTCTCTTCCTCCCAGGGCCCCCTGCATTGCCCCGTCTCTCTACCTCTCTTAGACATCCCCACCCCCCAATCTCTCCCTAGATCTTCCAGCCACTCTCCCACAGGGCCTCCGGCCCTGCCCAGGCCCCTGTTCTTTTTCTCTGGTCTAACAGGGCCTGACAGCACCTCCCTCCCCCAGGGCAGAGCTGGCTACCTGGTTCTTCCTTCGCTGCGTTCTGCACAGCCTGGCTGGGAAGAAGTCAGCTGCAGAGCTTTCAGTTGCTTTTTTAGTTTTTATGCTTTTCCATTTTTTTGCTTTTTGGGGAGGACAAGCATCGGTGCTTTTGCCCTAAGGTGTTTGCCAAGCGGCCCTGACTACCCTCAACCCCTCTCGTCCCCATCTCTCAGCCCCCCTCCCTCTAACCTAGCAGTGGAATCACTGCAAAATGACTCACACTCGTCCCCAAGTCCACTGCAGTCTTCCCAGGCCCCCGGGACCACCACACCCGCCACCTCTCCCTCTTTCTGGCCCTTGGGCAGCTGCTAGACCCTCAGTTTCCTGGACTGCCCGCTCCAGCATCCCTCACTTCCCATGTTGGAGAAGCGGCCCGGGACAGCTCCCCAGCCCTCTGGCAGCCTGCTGCATTGCAGCACAGTTCGGCGAGGGAGGGGGGCGCTGGCGCCACCCCAGGCAGGGCGGGCCACCCCTCCAGGGGCCCCCAGCCCAGGGAAGGTTGGCCCCATCACACTTCTGACGCAGTTTAAAGCGCCACCCCTAAAGTAAAACCTCCGGTCCCTACTGACGGCCTCCCCCTCCTCAATTTCCTGGCTGAAAATGTGGCCCAGGCAGCCCCCTTGTGGCACTTGGGGGCGCCACAGACTCTCGGCTGGAGTCTGGAGAGTTCAGAGCGTCTGCTTCCACTGCACCGTGAGTTGGCACAAATCTTAACCGGCCCAAGCCTCCCTGATGCAGCAGCTTCCCCGGCCACCTCCGTCCGCAGGCCCCCTCCCGCCCGCCCCGCCCGCTCGCCGCACTGAAACTGTTGAATATTGCTCTGGCAAGCAGACAGGTGTCTGGAGACTGTAGCAGAGGTAGGGGGCTGGAGAGAGGGCGTGAGAGCAGGGGCTTCCTTGCAATGACGTAGTTTCCATCTCTCTCGCACAGGTAGGGAAACTGAGGTGCAGAGGCTCAGGGTGGCTGTCTGTGTCAGAGAAGGGGCTGGGGGATCTCCCCGCAAGAGTGGGTCCAGTGGGGGGGACTTTTCTGTGGTGAGGGACTGTCTCTCAGCCATCCAGCCCTCATCCCCTCCCAAGCCAGCCCTCTCCAGGAAGCAGCTCTGTCCTAACTCACTGTCCACACAAACAAGTCCCAGCCCTCCCCATCTCCATCTGCAATCTGCTTGGAGGTGGGAGGGACGGCCCTCCCCACGTCAGGGTAATAACGCCATCCTCATAAGCCTCTGCCCATAGGTGCTACCACCTAATTTTGAATCTGCCCTTCAAACGGATTGGGCCACAGAGGAGCTGGGGATCTCAAGCACCGCTGGGAGGTGCTTATAACTAATCAATCCATCCCTGCCCACCCACGTCCCCCCAGCACTCAGCACAGCCTCGCTGAGCTGCTCAGCTGCAGGGTGTGGTGGGAGCCTCGGTCGGACTAGGGTTCTCTCCTGGCTTGGCCTCACACTAGCTGAGAGACGGTGAGTAGAGGACTTCACTTTTCCCTGCCTCAGTTTCCTCATCAACCTAATGGGGATCCTGAGGCCAGTGCTCAGAGTTTCTGCCGGAGAGAGTCCTGCGCCGGAGACAGCCCCGCTCAGAGCTTGGCCCCTACATCGGGCTCCATAAATCTCAGCTGCCATCAGCCCCTTGATCACTTGATTTACAGTGACTCACTCCCTGTTCTCTTTCCCCACCAGACTGAGCTTCGAGGACAGGAAGCGACCAGCATCCAGCTCCGTGTCCAGCTTCCCAGTCTTTCCTACTCGGGTCTGAGCCCGGGGAAGGTAGGTGCACTGCAGTGGCTTGGGGGGAAAGGGCATGGATGGGGGACCGGTTCCCACAGTCTGTGGATGCCTGGACACTCGGGCTTCTCTTCCGCAGACACCCCATCTACCCTGGTCCTCCTAGGAAGCAGGGAAGCCGCAAGGGAAGATGTGTCTTATGCCTTAGCCCCCCGGACCCCTCAGGCTTCACATATAATGCAACTTCTTGCTTTATTAAATACAGATGTGGGCTTACATGTTATTTTTACCATATACTGCATCTACTGTGAGCTCACAGGCCTAGGGCTGCCTCTAGCTGCGTCTAACTGGCTTCGTGTGCGTGGTGAAGCCGGCAGAGGGGTCCCTACGCCATGTAGAGGGTCCCCCCTGCAGCTGGTGCAAGTCTGGAGAAGACCAGACCGGTTTCTCTCTGATGACGCTCCTTGCATGTGTGCCTCCCTCCCTGGGTTCCCGTGTCTGTTGCACTAGCCATCATGAAGTTTCTGATGTGAGCTAGGCTACTCTTATCCCCTGTAGTCTCACTTCAAGCCAGTGGGAGCCCCTCTCCTATCCTTTACAGAGGAAAAACGGAGGCTCGGAAAGGTGAAGGGAATTGCTGTGGTCGCAGACAGAGAATGGGAGTCAAGCCTGGTCTGCCTGAATCTGCAGGGAGGCCCCCAGCCCCTCAGCGGCTGCCTGCGGGTCCCACCGCGCTCACCGCGCGGAGGCTGCGACAAGCAGACCAGGGCCGCCCGCCTGGCGGCTCTTGCGGAAACGGCGGGGTTTGCATGGAGAGCTTTCTCCCTGGCAACTAGCAAAGGGGCCATAAAAAGCTGAGAGGGCTCTGAAGCCGCTCAACAGGGAGATCCAGAGCAGCTGGACACGGGAGGGGAGACCCGCGCCCTCCCCTGGGCTCACTGCAGAACAGCAGGGCCGAGGGCCCCGTCCCAGCTCCCAAACTGCGGGGGCAGAGGCGCGGGACAGGTGTAGACGGCTGTGATTGGGGGCTGTGATTGGGACCGGGACGGGGACAGGAACCTCAGAGCCCACCCTTGATGGGGGGCTCGCTCCACCACACGGGAAGGGGAAGGACCCAGAGTGAGCTGGCCGCCTGCAGAGAGCGGAGGGCAGAGGGGGTGAGGGGGCTGCGTGAGCCACGGAGGCAGATGCAGAAAGCAGGGGAGGGCTCGGCAGAGCCGCGCGGTGTGCGAGCCCTGAGCCCTGAGCTGGCTGCTCCGGGGGAGAGGGAGCTCCCTGTTCCTGGAGGCATCGAGCAGAGAGGCAGGCCGGTACTTGGCCGGAAGGCTGCAGCGCGGCTCCCTGCCCGGGCTGGCAGCCCGCACGTCTAGGCCTTAGAGCAGCTCCTACAGAGCTAAGTCCCGAGCGCGCGAGAGGGGCTGGCTGCAGAGGAGGCAGGCTGGGGTCAGAGCAAGAATGCACACTGTCCCCTGTACCTTGCCCTGAGCTGAATGGCAAAGGCGCCGCTGGCTGGTGGAGAGCTTCTATCACAATGAGGCAGTGAGGGAGAGGAGCAGAGAAAGGGGGTGAGTGCTCGGGGCCAGGGGGGGCGGTGAGGGGCAGTTCTGCAGCCAGTTCCCCGTCTCAAGGGCCAGGCCACCTGGAGAGGCCCAGTGCCCACCATGGCTCCTAGGCTCACACAGGCTGGCCTGCGTCCTCTCAGGGGCAACAGGCTAGTGTGGAGGGTGGGGGGCAGCCTTCCAGAGGGGCAAGTAGTAGGAGGGGGGATCTGTGAGTGGAGGGGCTGGCGGTCATGGGAAAAGCAAGGCCCCTTCCTCAAAGGCTGGGCCACCGCCACCAATTCGGCCGGATGCTCTGGGGACTCCTGAAAGCCCCTCATCCGGGGCTGGGGCGAGGGGGCCTGCCTGTGGATGAATGGGGCCAACTCTGCAGTCTGGGGCTGGCTCTCCATGCCCATTCATGGGGACTCCGTTCCCAGGAACTCTGGGTGGATGGGGCCTTTATCAGGGGACCCCCGCTAGACGAGGCTCTGTTCTGCAGTTTCCAAAGGAGTTTTCTTGTCTTTGTTCCTAATGCAAACACTCAGCGTGTGTGTGTGTGTGTGTGTGTGTGTGTGTGTGTGTGTGAGAGAGAGAGAGAGAGAGAGAGAGAGAGAGAGAGAGAGAGAGAGAGAGAGAGAGGGAGAAACAGGCTGGCTAAGGGTGCAGCCTCAGTTCCTTGAGCCTGAAATGACCAAGCTGCCCTCGCTCACCCTTGGGATCACAGATGCACCTCAAGGGGTACAAAGATTTGAGGAGGTTGGAGGCACCTGGGACACAGGGACAGCCCCTTGTCACTGCTGCCTGAATTGTCCCGCTCCTGACAGCCCAATCTCTTGGGACATTGTCTGTCTGTCAGCCGCGGGGTCCCAACTGCTGCTCAGACCCACCGTGGGGAGGCAGCATCGTGTTGCAGGTGGAGAGCGCAGGCTGGCTCCCCAGACAGACAGACAGACAGACTGCGGGCCACTGCCTAGGTGCTTCTTGCGAGACCATTTGTTTCTCAGAGCCCCGTTTGGCTGCTTTGCGCCGCGGCTGTTGTTGAAATCTAGTAAGCGACTGATGTTGTGAACATATTTGGTAAAGTGGTATTTACACGTGTGTTGCAGCCTCTGCGGCATTTCATGGCCGCTTCGGAAGAAGTCACGCACAGAAGAAATCATGCAAAGAAGGGTTTCTGGTTGGGGGAGCTGCTGGCTCAGAAAAGGGCTCAGAATATGCTTAGTGTAGATGTGCAAAGTCACCCCCCACGTCCCTCCCCAGCCAGAGGTCTGGGGTCCTAAAACCTTCAACCCTATGAGGGGCAGGCTGGCTGGGGAGGGGCTCCTGCTGAGGAGGGGGGCTGTCCCAGGCCCATGTTGCAATAGATCCCTATACTGCAGGCACACAGACCCCCCTCCCTCGCCACGACATCAGAAGCCAGGGTGTGAGGCTGGGACTGCAGAGACTGGGGCAGCTGCATTTGCCGCAGAGAAACAGGCGGGGAGTTGGGGGGAGGTGAGGGGGGGGGAGTGGGGAGGACATGTCTGCCCAAGCCTCGCTTAGAGTAAACAAACCCAAAATTCAGAGAGAGGAGTCTTTGTGCTCGATGGCCGAGGAAGTTCACTTCTGTGAAAAAGGCAACATACAAGTCATGCTCCCACCAAGGCAGGCTGCACCCAGGCACAAAAACCTCCTTCAGGCTGGGCCCGGCCCAGGAGCGTTTTCTGTGAAATTTAAGAGAATTCAGGCTGAGCCAGAAGTTCTTCCAGGAATTATGAACCTCTGGAGACTGTAACCACTGTTCCTTCCGAGCCGCCCCTGCCAAAGTCTATAAAATACGAGCCTGAAAAATCTGCCTGAAGAGCAGTCTGACATTTTATACAGACTCATAAAAAAATAAAAGGCGCGATCACCAAACTTTTCAGGAGAACCCAGTCCGAGCCCCCGGGTGCTGGGGAAAGGCTGTGTCTCCCCGGGCAGGGGGTCTGCACGGGGGCTGGGGGCTCTCCTCCCCGCTCACATTGTCTATGGGGCTTTTTTGTCTCCTCGGAGGGGCTCTGAAAGAACCGCCTGTCTCGGGAGGGGGTGCACCGTTTCAGGAGGGGACTGGACAGACAGGGCTGCTGATTTTTGCTGGGGATGGCGTGCTGGCTGTTTGCCCTTGGGGCCTGTGGGAGATTTTGATTGATGTTTTCAATATCAGGAAACTGAGGCACAGAACATCTCGAGGACTTAAAAAGACATGCAGCTCTGTATCTGGTCAGGGGCTGGGTTTGGGTTCAAAATGGCCTGGTTCTCGGGGTGTTTTCGACTCCCTACCCCCCCGACCCCAGGGAAACAAAAGGGATCAAAACCTTGATCATGCTGGTGCCTTTTGTTCCCCACAAGGGGGGTAAATCCTCTACCCCAAGGGTGATGTGTACTTGGCATCATAGCCCTCCACGCCAAATCCTGTGTTCTTTCTAGAACATTCCACTATCATTAAGGTACAAGCACCTCTCTCACCCGTGTCCTCTCCCCAGAGCTGCCACCAACACCCCAGCTGGTGGCCCTGTTGTCACATGCTAGGATGTTTCTCATGTCCCGGGACCAGTCCCATTTCACTTGGGGGAAGAACAGGCCACAAAAGACGTAATCAACCATTTCCAGGCTGTAATTATACCCCGAAAACCTTCCACTAGCGCTCACAACATGAGCTGCAACTACCCTCGAGCTGTGGACCCCAGGTTCTGGGGTACTGCACATGTGGATGCCAGGCGGAACCGGGTAGTGTGGGGCAGTAGGGGTGCCAGCCTGGGCACCCCCCCCTCCAGGCGTGTGTGTGCATGCAGTTCGATGGTATTCTGAGCACTCACCGAGCCGCAGAGCACACAGCTCTGACCTCCGACTCTGCCCATCGGCCGGGAACAATATGAGGCAGTTTTCAGTGACGGGACGTCAGACTCAGGCAAAGCAGGGGCCGGCGGCCCTGGATGGGGACAAAGGAGAGGGGCTGATTAACATGTAGCCAGTTTCCTGAATCCTAGAAAAATGCAAAACACTGTCTGGGACTAGGAAGACCCATCAATGAGGCATTACAATTCTGGGGGCTACGCTTTGCTGGACTTTTGAATACATTTGGTCTTGAAGACTGAGGGGAAAGGCACAGAGAGGGGCAGGTAGCTTTCGGGGTGCAGCAAGCCCAGGGGCAACGGGGTGAGGGAGAAGGCGTGAGGCTGGGGAGCTTCCAGCCAGACCCTAAAGGGTCGTACGTGCCAGGCGAGGGCTCTTGGCCCACGTCCCAGAAGCTCCGGGAAGTCAGATGGAGGATTTAAAGCAACACAGAGATAAGGTCAAAATGGCATTTTAGAAAGACCACTCGGCGCAAATAAACTTTGCAAACTGTTTAGCCCAGCGACCCCGCCTCTGAGAACGAGGGGGGAAGGAACCGTGTTTACAGAGCGAGCCGCGGCCGTGCTCCCTGCGGGGTCATTCACAACAAAACAAAACAACGCAAAACGGGACCAACGCAGGTTTTTCTGCACGGGCTGCTGTTGGGTGGAATCACATTAATTAAAACCTTGGTTCGTGATCTGCCCTCGTTTATCTATGCCAGGAACACTTACACGTTATGTATTCATGTTTGTTTATTTTCTCATCTAATATCACAAGCACCCATGAACCTGTCGGCCACCCCGACGACGGGGACTTGGACCAGAGCTATTGTGCATGTGCATGTGTGCACGCGTGCACGCACCTACACACACACACACACACACTCACATGAACACACACACCAATGCAAACACGGCTGGGATTTTCGACAGGAGAGGAGAGTCTGATCAGCCGCGGTGCGTGCATACCCCGGAATATTAAACAGCTCTTAAAAGGCATGAGAGAGCCAGACCCATTGTCTCCTAATGGACCCTGGTGTTTCGTGCAGGCCTGGATTCATCATGATCTTTTGTTCATAAACACTTTCTCATCACTGGTCGGGGCATGTCCCTGTTTTATGCTAATGTATGCATTCATATATTCATCTGTAATAATGCCATAAACGCTTGGGAGCCCACTCCCCAAATCCACACATTAGCAATTACTCACACCTGCCTCCACTCCCCTTCCCCACGGGGCGAGGACTGAGAGCATTCGTGGCAGCGGGGAGGCGGTTAAATAAACTCCAGTGTGCACGGCTCTGGGGAGCCACCGTGTTGTTATAAGGAATGGCGTCGATCTTTATCATCTCCAAGCAGATTCCTGGGTGAAGAAAAGCGAGCTGCAGAGAAAGGAAACGTACAGGAGGATATAGTTAATGCAAAAAAAAAAAAAAAAAAAAAGGAAAGGAAAGAAAGAAAGAAAGAAAATCACGCACTTCAGAGTTCAATTTCTATCCATATGCAAATGCACAGAAAAATATCTGCAACCATAACCCTGAAACCCGTTACAGCAGCCGCGAACGGGAGGGGGTGGGGGGAGCGAGGGGGGAGGGAGGGCTTGGAGCTGGCTTTTGCTTTTATCGGGAACGTTCATTTTCAGTAACGAGTGTATTAATTATCAATGCGTTTCTCCGGTAATTAAAATAACCCACGTTTCTGTGAGTGGGTTATTTTAAAATACAAAAGGGAGGACGTTTGGGCTGATGGAACAGAAGTGGTCATGTATTCCCAAAACAAGGGCTGCAGACACCGGGGTTCATTTTAACCCAAAGATCATCCCTTTTTTTAGTTTTCTATGCTCTGAGGCTGGAGCCGGGGGCCTTTGAGTGGCGTGTCAGTGACAGGGGGCCAGCAGGTGTGCGCCTGCCACAGGCTGTGCTTTCACCCCCGCCGGCCCCCGGTCCCCCCAGAGCTGCACAGCGGGTGGCTGCAATGCACCCATTGGGGAGTACATTTTCCTCTGCGGTCTTTCTGAAAGCTAATGCCCTGGCCCGTGGCCTCGGGATTAGCTGACTAGAACATGAATGTGACATGAGATCAGCCGGGGAAAAGGGGACGTGGGCCTCTGGGGAGAAGGGGACATGCGTCCACAGCCGAGTGGCTTGCTGGCAAAGAGCCAGCCTTGCTGGGTCCCCTGACAGCTTGGTCCCCATGCAGAACCCACAGCTGCCATATTTCCTCCCTGTTCTAACCCAGAGGGGACGTGGCTAAAGGACACAGGTATTTCTAATGGCTCAGTTTCATGAGAATAGGGACAAGGACACAACACGAAGCCAGCTTTGAACCCAAATGAGTCTGAACACTCCTGCATCTGCACATAGCCACTGCTGGGTTCATCGGGTAGAGTCCCTCCTCCTACACAGATGGGCGCCTTCTAGAACTTTCCTCCCCTCTGTCCAGCAGAGACCTGTTTTTGACCGTGACTTGTGTGAAAGAAATGGGAGCGCTGGAGAACCAGTCCTCTGCCCAGTGACCAGCGCTGTCACCTTCTCCCACGAGAGGCCCTGCTGCTTATTATGCAGTGTTTCCTTCTGGGAGAGGCCCGTCCAGTGTCTGAAACCGCTTTTCCGATGCAAAATACATTTATAATAAATAAAAATAACATGAACACACACACCAATGCAAACACGGCTGGGATTTTCGACAGGAGAGGAGAGTACCGAGATTTAAGTCACCTTACCACCTGCATCACCGGAGCGATTCGCTGGGAAGATGGCCAGCTCCTACGGAAATCTAGGCACTGTCAATCAAGTTATTAGTTGACGCAAGATAAGCCCCTGGGGACCCAGGGCGGCCCCTCCTTGGCCCTGTTCCCCTTGTCTTCCCTCTGGCTTCTACACAGATGAGAAGGGCTTTCAAAAGGACAGTTAGGGGACAGATCCACGTAAAGTAAGATTCATTTTTACGTGTTGAGTACCTACTGTGTGCCAAGCATTTCTTGTTATTGCATTTAATGCAGCAAGGCAACACTTGAAGCAAGAGGAGGGGGACCGATAGTCACTGGTTCAAGGTCACGCATTCCTCCCAGGGGGTTATGCCCTCTCTGCCTCTGTGTAGGCCCCATAAGCCCCAATCACACTCGTCAGCACCTTTTCATATCAAAGTGAGAGATTTTAACACCTCCCTTGATTGCCTATGACAGGCAGAGGAACTGAATGGTTCTGGATTTTTTACTATATTGTTTTTAAGCCTGTAGAATCCCCACCTTCTCAAGGCCTCTACCTCCCCAGAAAGACTTTAGTATAAGAAGCATACATACTTGTTCTGCTGGGAGGTCAGTGTAGGAAGGCCTCACACCACCCGGGGAAGGTGTGCTGCACTCTGGCCTCAGGAACCCACCGACTCGCTGCCCTCCAGGGGGCAGCGAGCCTCGGCTGTAGAACCAAAGGCTCAAGTTAGTTCCATTCTGAAGGGTTCACATATTTACAAATTGCTCAAATATGTAAATCAGAAAAAAAATAAATCCCTTTCAGACCTTAGATTCCATCCTGTGCCAGGCATCTGTTCCTTTCCTAGGAGAAAGCCACCGCCTCACCTCTGGCCACCTGGGAGAGAAGAGAAATTTCTCATGGGTCCAGCCAGGACATAGCCCACCCGTCCTAGCCGCTACCGCAGCCTCCCGCTCCTCCTCCTCCTCCTCCTCCTCTTCCTCGGGTCCCATGGCTACCAGCAGCCCTACTGTGTGCTGAGGGACAGTGGGCAAAATGCTATGAGGGTCCCCCAGGGTGTAGGTGGGGTTCTCAGGTAAGGGCAGGGCCACCAGCCTGGGAAGATGCTGCTTACAACTGCCTTGGAGTCAAAACTCAGGGAGCTTAGAGTTTTACTCAAGAGTTGCACAGAGGCTGGGCCCAACTCACATCAACTCTGAAGTGCATTTGCTAGAAAGAGAAATGGGGGTCCAGCAAGAACAAGGGGCTGGGCACTGAGTGCCAGTGTGGCTCTCAATTATGTGGCCGTGCCAGTTAGACACACGAGAGCCTTGAGGTTTGTCCTGGGCTTCAGATTCCCCTCTGGAAAATGGGATAACAAAAGATAACACCTTCATGAGTTGTTATAAAAAGAAAGAGAATTAAAATAGTGCCCTGGCCTGGCTGGTGTGGCTCAGTGGTGGAGCATCAAGCCATGAACCAAGAGGTCACATGCAAAGGTTATCAACTCCACCCCCAGTAGGGGGCGTGCAGGAGGCAGACAAAGAGATAGATGTTTCTATCTAACCCTCTCTCTTCCTCTTTCTCCAAATTCAATAAATACATATTTGGGGGGGGGGGGGCAATGCCTGTCACATAGTAAGCACTCAAGCAATCCCACGGAAAGACCCAAATGCAGCCATATGGGAGAGGGGTGGGGGGTGATGATATAGTCACGGGAGAAATGCTCCACATACAAATGTGAACTTGTCCTGTGGGAAATGCATGTTTGTCACACTACCCGGACTTGCACATTAAAGATTTTCATTTATTCAATAACTCTTTTAGAAAGAAGCCAGGTTCCTGTCAACCAGACGGGAGCCCATCCACTGACTACAGCGACCACCTGCATCAAAGGTAAGACAGGGGCCGGAGGTCCCATGCTGACCTCCCCCCAGGGGTCTGGGGGTGGAGGGGACGGGCATCCAATGGGGTTGGCCGGCCATTAGGAGGAAAGGTTAAAGGGTCCGTTCGGTACTCAATATCTCTGTTCAAATATTTGGGCTGCTATAATTAGCAGGTCCTGGGCCAGCTGTCCTGTCCCTCCACCAACAACCAAATTAGCCAAAATGAATTGGGAGTGACCCCATGAACTTTTCGGTAAGAGAGAGGCAGACACTGAGACCCCCCACTCCTCTGGTCTGGTCTCCCATCCAACTACAAGGCGGATCACGGTGACCATGGAATGAAATATTCCTCCCTGGCCCCAAATGCCCGCTGCCAACCCCTTGAGGGGTGTCTGCTCCTGCCCACTCCCTCCATCGGGGAAGAGAGGAAAACCTGGGTTTCAATGCTGCCTCCGCCTCTTCCTTCCTGAATGGGGCCTGCTAACCCCCTAAATTTAATGCTGAAAAATGGGGAATAAACCACCTTATAAGGAAAGCAGTCAGTAACTGACGGAGTGGTGAGGGTCCTGTCTGACACCCAGCAGATGCTCAGGAAACATTAGTTTTAACTGAAAAATCGAATTACCTCTGTCTGGACATCACGTGTCTCCTGCATCTGCACAGACCGCCCCCTCCCCAGCCTCATCACCAGCCACTTGGCGCCAGGGATGTTCAATGGCTGTTTTGTGCTGGGGACTCAGTTCGCTCCTTGATAAGGCAGGCCAGTGAAATCATTAGAGTCGGCACCGTGTGTGAAAATGCGCTTTGATTCTCGTCCGCTGCAGTTACAGCAGATGTTTGCCAAGCAGTGACACGGGAGCCCTAACGATGAAACAGGCCCTTACTATTCCCATCTCCCCTGGGAAAGAGGTGCTCCTCCGTTTATCAGTGGGGACCCTGAGTCCGGCCTCTGCTCCTACTCAGGCGGGCCCTCCTCCCACGGGCGCCCGGCTCCTAGCCTGCAGCTCCTGGCCACCAGAGACTCCACCAGATTCCACTGAAACCCCTCCCGCTAGAAGAAACCACCAGCTGGGGTCCTCCACATTCAATGTGGGGGCCTCTAAGTAAATGGAATAGAAGGGACCCTTCTTTCTAAGAACTGAGGCGGGGTGGGCACGGTCCCTGAGTTCCACCTGCTCTGCCAAACCCTTTCCTTCACCAAAGCTCCCCAGGATCACCCTTTGAACACCTCTCAGGATCCCAAAGTGACAGGAACAAAATGAGATGACCACAACCCAACCCTCCTAGTAGATCTGGGGAAACTGAGGGCCCAGGAGAAGCGGGTCACCCTAAAAGTAGGCATGGGTCCCAGCTGGCAGCTGGCTGGCTCCTTCCCCTACCCACTTGCCTTGAAAGGCAAGAGCAGCACTGGGAGCAGCTCATTGGCCTGTATGATTGGGGCAGCTCAGAAGGACTCTCTCCATGACCCCTCTCCCAGCCCCTCCCTTGGGCGACACTCTCCCCCTCCCAGGGTTATTCTGGGCAGAGTAATCCAGCTACCCCCTGGAACTGCCAATCAAGGAGGGGGGAGGGGGACAGGGACTTGGCTACAGGAATATGGCTGGGTCCAGGGCACTGCCCTTCACCTTGAGGGGTGGTGAGGGGCTTAAGGGACCCTCTCCAAGAGGCCCCCCAACCCAGCCTCATTTGAGGTTGGAAGTAAGACCCGGCAGGTGGTGAGGCTGGGGTGTCTGTCTGTGGGAGCCAGGGGGTAGGGGGTCTGACAACCCCAGCTCTGCCAGAACTCACTGCGTGTCCTGAGTCACAGTGATGCCCTTCTAGAGACTCAGTTTCCCCAATGAAGTCCGAGGCCCAGTGGGGCCGACATTCACAAACCCAGGGGAAGGGAGGGGAGACTGGTAGCTCTCGGCGAAGGTGAGCAGGCTTTCTCGTCTGTAAGTCCCAGTGGTCTCTATGCCACAGGTCAGGCGACTAAATGGACAAGGCAGGGGGCTGGAAGGGAGGCACTCCAATGCGCGTTGTGCCAGCCCAGCAGCCCGCTGTAGGGCCCACAGTCCACTGGGACCCTCCTCATGGGCCCTCAGGGAGCCACCGCTCTCCGTGGCCCCTCCCAAATAGGAAGCTGAATGAGGAGTGACCTCAGCCCTGGTCCTTCAAACCCAGGTGGCTCCGAGTATGCCCTAGAGGCTGACAGGGTCTTTGCCTGATGTTGGCCCTGACGCCCATCCTGGTAGCCCAAAAAGCCAGGGTCCCCTGTGAAGGCGGGGGTCTAAGAGGCCAGAAAAGGGGCGCGTGGAACACAGAGTCCCAATCCCCCTCTTCTCCCTCTGCCCTCATGTACACCGTCTCTACCTTCCTCCTCAGCAACTGGGCCTCCCGCCCTCCTCCTGTGTCCTCACCTCTCCCCCAATTCCTCCGCCCCCCGCTCTTACCCCAGGCTCAACTCTGCTCCTAAATATCCTCCCGTCTCCTCTTCCAAGCTCTATTTTTAAAATCAGATTTCCTTTACTGTACAAGTGAGCTGACAGGCAGAGGTATTTGCTGAGGGATTGGCCCCCCCGCAACCCCCCCCCACCCAACCCTTCATAGACACACGTTGGCAGCCCTGACCCAATGGGCCACTTGCTCGGAGGCAAGCAGGAAGCTGTCCTGAACAAGAAGGCTCTGGGCACGGCAGGTGGTGAGGCTGGGGTGTCTGTCTGTGGGTGCCGGGGGGTAGGGGGTCTGACTCAAAGACCCCAAACCAGGTGCACTCAATCCTGACTTGGGAGGGGGCTATGAAATGAGAATTTCCAAATCAGTAGATATTTTTTTAAATCGCCCTGTGGCTTGAGACCTCACCGTCGATGGGACTACATTCATAAGACTGAGAGGCCAGGGAAGGGGCAGGGCAGCTGCGGGCATGGAGGGATAGGCGAGCGGGTGGGGGAAGCCTCCACCTTCCGAAATGACGGCCCCAAGGCCCACAGGTCTCACCAAAGGACAGAGATCTGAGCCTAGAGAACCCCGAAGGGATATGCTCACCAGGGGTGGAAGGGAGACCTCCCGGTCTTGCCCCCAAAACCCCACGCTCACCTCCAGCATGGCATGGAACTGCAAGGGCATGGTCCCCACCTCCTTGCTGATGGCAGATGTCCAGCAAGGCAAGGCTGCCTCCACTTCTTTACCCCCAGGATCCAGTGCCTTTCCTGGAAAAAAAGAATCAGGACATGCCACTGTATGAATTAATGAACTATACACAGAGGTACCAGCTTAAAACTATAAAAAGACCTGGAGGCAATAAATCCGAGATTTGTTTGGGGGGAAGAAGTAGGAAACCAAGTCTTCCTGTGAAGTATGCGGGGGAATGGGGGCTAAGGCTTAGGCTTTGTACCCAGAGTAACGAAGGGCAACGGGAAGATTGTTCAGCTTAACTAATTCTTGGTGCAACTATCACTCCGCGCTCAGGCCTTCGGGTTCTGTGTTGGGGACGTGAAATAGGGAAGGTTTGAAACTAAGAATACCACCAGGAAATCGGTATCATGCTGAGATGCCCGGGTACTTTGTCAGTGATGGAGATATATGAAAAGATTTTAAGCAGGGCTTTCATGCATAGATTTGGGGGTTTGGGGAAGAAATCTGGACTTTATTTTGAGGAGTGACAGAATCAAACTTTTAAATAATACTGAAGAGTTTGGGTTCCTGCCACACAGGGTTTTCAGAAATGTGGTGAAGATTTTGTTGTGGGAAATAAAGTCTGCAGATAAACATGATAAAATGTATTTTAAGGCCAATGGCTTTGGACTCTTACATTATACGCAATGAGGAAACATTGACAATTATAACATGAAAAGGAACAGCCATAAATTTAGGCATCATGCTAAAAACATTTGGGCTTTATGGGTCGAGGGGATGCTAATGTCTGACTTTGGGAACATGCCAAGAAGCTTTGATTGATGTTGGCACCAAAGCTGAGAGATTTCAATCAGGGGACTTCCATGATCAACATTGGGAATATGCAAAAATATTTGGAATTTATTTCCAGGCACTGACATGATTAGATTCTCCCACACGCCTAGAAATTTGATTTTAGCCAATAAAGTTCTAAGAGAGGGACATCACGATATTTTTTTTTGTATTTGATAAACAGTATGCAATGAAATTATAAAATAAAATTCACATTTTATGCTAAGAACTTGGCCTTTTATTCCATAATTCCACAACTGAAAGAGGGAGAGTGTGAGTTTAAGGCAGAGTTACAGGATCAGATTTTATATACTGTGCTAGGAAGTGTGAATTTTATTTTAAGGGATGACAAGATCGAATTTTTATATCATGCTAATAAGTTTGGATTTAAGCCAATAAAGGCTTTAAAAGAATGACTGACGGGGTGAGATTTAGGTTTTTTATAGACCAGTCTGAAGATAAATTACATGGTAAAACGTTGCATTTTATGTTAAGTAGTTGGGACTTTATGTTACAATGCAATGAAGAAAGCTTGAAAAGTTTCAAATTGAGCTACATGATCAAACTTATGCATTTCAGCAGAGCTACAAAAGTAGATTTTTATGGTAAAGATAATATGATCAGAGTTTTATAACACGCCAAGGAGATGAGATTTCATGTGAGAGTTGAAGGCATTTGAGCATTTCATTTAGGGAGGGGTATGATCTCATTTTTGAACCCTCAATGCAGAGGCATTGGGATGTTAGCCAACATAGTGTTTTAAGGAGTGACTGATACGAGTTTTGTCTCCAGGGGAATTCGCTGGCAAAACAAATTTTATGCTAAGGTGTCTGGATTTGATGAACCAGATAGTAAATGCGCATGGACAGCTCAGAGGAGCCACATTTTGGCAGACGTGCATCCTGGTTGTAGTTCATGCTGAGGAACCGTATCGTTCACAGCAAGCAATGGGTGGGGAGGGGCTCAAGTGAAGGTCAGATGACTGAATTCCCATAGCATGCAAGGAGGTTGAGACACTACTTGGAAGAATGACAGGATCACTTTTTTGTGCCTCCTAAGGAATTTGGATTTGGATCATTAGGAAATCTTAAAGAAGGACATGGCGAAATTTCTGTGTTTGATCAGAGCAGTGTGCCTAGAAATCATAAAATAACATGTTTATTTTATTCCAAGGAGTTTAGATATTGTCTTAAGGGTGATTAAGAAATATTATATAGGCTTTTCCACAGAAGTTACGGGACCAAATTAAAGTGTCCTGCAAGGGAGTGTGACCTTTTATTTTGAGAAGTGACATGGTCAAATTTCTGTATCATGCTAAGAAGTCTGGAATTAAGTCAATAAAGAGCTTAAGAAGTAGTTAAGTAAGATTTTGGGTTCTATATCCATCAGATTGCAAATAAATTATTACATGGCAAAAAATTTTGTTTTATGGTAAGTGATTGAAACTTTATATTTTATTAACAGTGAAAAAAAACATTTGCAACCTTTAAATAGAGAAGTTATGAGATAACTTTTATATATCTTGTTAAAAGTTTAAACTTTGATATTAAAAGGATTATTAAGATGAGTTTTTTATGACTTGCTGAGGATATTAGATTTTAGGTTGAGGACAAGAAAGTTGAAGGGCTTAATTACATCATCAAATTTGTAAATATATTAATAATTGTAGACTTTATATTAAAGAAGGGGTATATGATCTAGTTTTTAAAACTCTGGCTAAAGAGTTTCAATTTTAGCCAACAGAGTTTTAAGGACTTTGATATACTGAAATTTTAATCAATTAACATTTTAAATATGAAAAATTGTAATATTAGTAGTAGGAAACATTGAGATTTTAATCAATTTAAATTTGTATTAGCCTATGGTTTTGAAAGACATTTGAGATTTTAAATTTTATCAATTTTTTTACTTTAAATATTAGCCAGTGAATAGTTTTTAGTGTTTTAGTGAGATGCTGAGGTTTTATATTTTGAATGTTATATTTTAACCAATTTAAATTTAAAATTTTAGCCAAAATAGAGTTTTATGGGTCTAAAGAGACATAATGAGATTTTTAATCCTAATAGAAAATTAGGTAAATTACTTAGTCAAACTTAGTATTTCAATTAGAACTTTATACCAGAGACTTGGAATTTTACAATAATAACACATAGCTTTTTATGAAGAGAAAAATAAATTAATTTACACAAGATATTCTGTGTATCTTGCTATGATGGAGATGCTGATGATGATGAAGAAGATGGTGATGAGATTTTATGCTAAAAATGAATAATATCTACCTTGAGAAATAGCATGATCAGAATTTTCTATGGCCTGAAAATTTTAGCCAGAATATGATTTTTGCGAGTTTATATGTGTCAGGAATTTTATGCAAAAAGATTTGGACTTGCTAATGTAGACAGTAAATAAACAGCAAAGGTTTTAATCAGAGGTCCTGCAGGATCAAATTTAACCGTCATGCTAACAACAATTTACTTAATTTTGAGAAACAGCAGATCAAAATTTTATATCTCATTGGATGGTTTTGACATTAGGCAATGAAGAGTTTTATAAAAGGGCATGAATGTTTGCTTTTAATGGAGGAAACCAAGAAGTAACAAAAGGTGTTACACAAATAAAAAGCAGCAACCGTAGAGCTAACCTATTGAATGACCAGAACTCAGTTTGCTGTGCCCCAGCAGAGAAGAAGTGTGCAAAACCCCACCGAAACACCGCTTTAAATCCAGGCTTAGTCCACTAAAAACACCATGACTATATTTTCAAAAGTCCACTCCAAGACAATCAAATGTCAAAGACACCTCCCGTCTCTACTCCTCACTCAATAGCCCAACTCAACTGGATACCCCCTACGTTAGGGGAAAACCAACCAGCAACAGAGAGGGTCTGTCTGCTAGAGTGAAGGGATCAGCCCTACCCAGTAAGAGTTGGGGGGGGGGGGCAAGAGGAAGGGCAAGTCAATACGTTTTGCACGTGTGGAACTGAGGCCAAATTTTGGAAGTTCCTGAACCCCACAGACAGAGAGGGCAATCCAGGGAAAGTAGAGATTTTAGGCAGGGTAGGGAGATGACTAGCAGGTTTCCTCAACAGCTCGGAGTTGAGGAAAACACAGCATTGCAAGTTGATGAAAGAGAGGAAGAGAAATTAGCCAAAAAAATTCCAAGTTCGGATCACATCGCAACATGTGAATCTCTGACACCTCCTCGTTGTTTTCTACATATTTATGGGTAGAGTAAGACCCAGAATCCAGAGCTCTATATCCAGTCCCCTGCCCCTCAATTTCTACTTTGAATTTAGGAGAGAAAATAAAGCTATTTGGGGCAGTGGAGCCAGCTGATAGGACAGTGGCCAAGTGCCCACTTTCCCCCTTCCCCTGAACTTGTTAAATAGCAGCATCCCTGCTAGAGGCCCTCACCTCACACCAAGGCCACGCTTGCTGCAGAGCACTTGGCCTGCAGAGCTGGCTTTGGACAGCACTGACATGTGAGCTCAGTGGCTTTCGGGTGACCAGAGGAGGGAAGGAGCATTGACCAGGCACGTGTGCCAGGGTGAAATGAAGTGGCCAGTGTGTTCCGCCAGGAGCCTGCCTGCGACGGTGCTCTGGGCCCATCACCCCACCAAATTTATGGGCTGTGACTTTCTCACAGCCGTTGGAAAGTAGGCAGGCCAGATAGGCAGAGGAAGCCTGGGAGAGAGTAGGCAAGAAGGTCAGGGATTGACACACATTCTCTATTCTCTCCCTGAGGGCACCGCACGTGGGACCCGAAGGCTTCCCCAGTTTCTCTCTATTCTAATGTGGTGGAAATCCGATTTGTCCTGGGGAATCTAACCCTTACCTCTTGAGACCCTAAACCACTGCCTTAACTGCCCATCTCCCTACCCCCACAGGTTCTGATTGCTGTGATCCCAGTCACTGACTGGTCGCATCACCACCTTACCAGTCTTCAGAGAACACTCCTTTCCATCCGACGAAATGATAGAACCCTCTGAAGACTCATTTGAGACGATGATGGAGCGTAAGAATCCATCATCAAAACAAATGGAGTCCTCTGAGGGCTCATCCAACACCACCATGGAGATGGGAGGCGGAGCACAGGAGGCGGCGGGGCTGGCTCAAGGCCCAGCCCAGGAAATGGGAGAGCTGCCCATTGACCTCCTCCAAGACATGGAGGAGCCATCCAGTGGCCAACATAGTGAAGTAAAGGATCCACCCAATGACCTACTCCAAGACCTGGAGGAGTCATGCAAGGCTTCCCGTCAGGAAGTGGGGGATCCCATCGGTGAGGCGCCTAGTGAGATGGAAGAAGCATCAGTCAATGAGGGAGAGCTGGACGAAGAAGACGATGACACTGACCTAAGTGAAGAGGAGGAGGAGGAGGAGGAGGAGCCCGGGGAGTTGGAGTTAAGGGGCAGGGTCAGCTCCTTCACCTCTATGTACTTCTGGATGCAAGACCTCAAAGAACAGCAGAAAATAGCCATAGAGATCCTGATGAAAGCGATCAGAATAGGCCGCGTGCCAGAACCGCAAATCTTCTCGGGCGATCGAAGAGACTACCCCGAGTTCTTCGTGCACTGCCACATGATCATACAAGGCTACCCGAGAAAGTTCCGCAACGACCGCCGGCGCGTGAGGTTCATCATCAACCACCTCTCAGACACAGCCCTCGAATGGGCCCAAAACCTGAAGCGGCAAAGAAGCCCTCTGCTTACCAACTACCCAGCCTTCATGGAGGCCATGACAAACATGTTCCACTACAAGGAGGAGCTGCGTGTGGCGGAAGACACCATGCTCAACATCGCGCAAGGGGATCGCGCCGCCATCGACTACATCAACGAGTTCCGCGAACTCGTACCCACCTTGTGTTGGCCAGACGAAGTCCTGCAGGCCCACCTCTGCCTGGGGCTCAATGAGGAGATCAGGCAGTATCTGTTCCAGCTCCCTCAGCCCGATTCACTGGACAGTCTGATGGCCCTCGTCCTGCAGATAGAAGAGAACCTGGCAGAGAGAAAGGCGGTGCTCAGGATGCGTCCGGAGTCTCACACTCGGAACCTGGCCAAGACCGACTCACCTGCTCCGGAGAAGTGGCCGGTCAGCAGCTGGCTGACCTACGAAATCCAGCCCGATATTGATCGCAGGCACGTCTTCCTGCTGCTCATGGTGAGAGTGAACCCTTACCACAGTGTCGCGGTACAGGCGCTGGTGGACTCGGGGGCAAGCTCCAACTTCATGGATGAGAGGTTCGCCCAAGAGCACTACGTTGAGTTGTTTGAGAAGCCCTACCCACAGTCCATCCACACCATGGATGGCTCCCTGATTGGCAACGAGCCCGTGTGGCTGCACACTGAGCCTCTGGTGTGCTTCCATCAGAACCACCATGAGCTCATTGAATTCGACATCGTTCCTTCACCCAACTTCTCCGTGGTCCTGGGCATCAACTGGCTCCGAGTCCACTCCCCCGATATCGACTGGGCCAGAGGCCGCTGCACCTTCCACTCGCCCTACTGCCTGAAGAACTGCTTCAGCCCACTCCCACCATCCACCACGCTCGAGAGACATGCCATAAGCCTGCTGCCCGGACTGTTGCCCCAGTATTCCGACCTTGCCGACGTGTTCAACCCGAAGAAAGCAGATGATGAGACTTCCGACCAGCCAAGCTCAGACGGATCCGATGATCTTTCTGAATCAGAGCCCTCTGAGCTTCAGCAGGCTGGAGACAGTGATCACAGCAACACCGACGACACACGTCCCTCTGTGGCTCCTCCGGAACCTGTGGGTGCTGGGATGCAAGAAACAGCCAGGCTGGGGAATGAAGAGGAGGAATTGCAGGAGGAAAGGCAGATCATTCCAGAACTGTTCCAACAGTTACATGGCGCTACGTGGTTCACAAGGCTGGAGCTGCGTGGGCTCATTGTGGAGGAAGGCAAGAAAAAGAAAGCAGAGGAGCTATGGAAAGTAGCGTTCGGTTTGGAGCTTCAGAAGAAGACAAGCTATCAGCCCTTTGAGATCTGCTCAGACCCTCTCATCCCTCAGAGCGTGATGCACTGCATCCTGAAAGACTTGCTGGGCAAATGTGTGCTCTCCTACGGGAATGAGGTCGTGATCTACTCAATGAGCCAGGAGGCGCACCTGCGGCACATCCGCCAAGTCCTGGTCCGCTTCCGCCACCACCACGTCTACTGCTCACTGGACAGGAGCCTGTTCCACCAACACACTGTCGAGTTCATGGGCTTTGTCCTGACCCCCAAAGGGGTGAGGCTGAACAAGAGCGTCGTGAAGACCATCAGGGATTACCCGATCCCTCTCTCTAAGGAGTCCCTGCAAAACCTGATGGAACTGATGTCCCCCTACTGCCACTTCGTGGAGCGCTTCGCTGGCATCACGGAGCCCCTGCGGCGGCAGCTGCTGACCACCAACCCCTTCCACTGGGGTGACGAGGAACAGGAGGCCTTCGAAAGCGTGAAGCGGGCTTTCCGCAAGGCACCCCTCCTCCATCACCCTAAGGCTCACAAGCAGTTCTACTTGGACACAGGAGTCAACATGACCGCCCTGTACGCCTCCCTCATTCAAGTTGACGAGCAAACCGGCAAAAGAGTGTTCTGCGCTTTCTTCTCCCGGGACCTCTCTGCTGCGGAAGCCAACTCCCCTCCGCTGATGATGAAGACTATTGCAATTAAGGCTGCCTTGGATGTGTGGTCATGCTACCTGGAGAGCACCGAGGAGCCCATCATGATCCTTCTCAACACAGAGGATCTAGCCTCCCTGAATAATGACAGGCTCACCGTAATTCTCCCGGGGCAGTGGGCCAAGTTCTTCGGCCGCTTCCACTGCGATGTCATGGAGAGGCCCGAACAAGATGGCAGCAGTTCTCTGCCGCAGCAGAACCCCAACCATGGGCCTCTACGGGCCCACATTGCCACCCGGGCCCGCAATGCCACCCGGGCCCACAATGCCACCCGGGCCCGCACTGCCACCCTGGCCCACACTGCCACCCAGACCCACACTGCCACCCAGGCCCACACTGCCACCCAGGTCCATATTGATACCCAGGCCAGCATTGCCACCCAGGCCCACACTGACACCCAGGCCCACACTGCCACCCGGGCCCGCACTGCCACCCGGGCCCGCACTCCCACGCCGGCCCGCACTCCCACACCGGCCCGCACTGCCACTCGGGCCCGCACCGACACCCTGGCCTGCCCTGACACCTGGGCCCGCACCAACACCCTGGCCTGCCCTGACACCCGGGCCCGCACCAACAACTGGACCCGCACCAACAACTGGGCCCGCACCGACACCCAGGCCTGC
>PVJC01014635.1:0-36187 GCA_004026665.1 Murina feae
CTCCGAGCCTCAGATGCGGCTGGGGGCAGGTCTCCAGTGGTGACACACACACACTCATACACACACAAGGCGCCTGGCAGACTGGGGCCATCATAGGACATCCACTGAGGGGTCCCAGACTGTGAGAGGGCACAGGCCGGGCTGAGGGACTCCCTCCACCCCGAGTGCACAAATTTTTGTGCACCGGGCCCCTAGTCTATATATAAAAGCCTAAACGACTGAATGACTGAAGGACTGGTTGCTATGATGCGCACTGACCACCAGGGGCAGATGCTCAATGCAGGAGCTACCCCCTGGTGGTCATTGCGCTCCCACAGCGGGAGTGCCACTCAGCTGATTGACAAGCACCAGACTCAGGGTTCACGCCTGGCAGTCGCAGCTGTGGCGGTGCTACTAAGCAGTGGAGACAGCAGGTGCAGCAGGGTCAGGATGAGCGGGAGCTGGGCTCAGGCTCCTCCTTGGCCACCTGCCGCTTTGCTCACTACTACATCCCCCGAGGGGTCCAGGTCAGGCTGAGGGACCCTACCGGTGCTCTGGGCCTCTAGTACATATATAAGATTATCTATAACATAATTCCTGTTTCTGAGTCCTTGGAATACTTGAAATATGTACATGTTTCATTTTGCTAGAGAACCATTTAAAGCCTTTAAGACTTTGTTGTACAGAGTAAGTTCCATAATTTAAAACTGTTGTATGGATCTTATCTTTTTTAACATCACTCATTTGTCACTGCTTACAAGATAAATGTTAATACTTTGCTTATTTGGCCTAGAAATTCAGCCAACTAAGTCTCATTTAGTTTGTTATTTAATTCGTGTCAGAGCTAATGGCTTAAATTTTTCTGAATGACCCCATAAAGTTCTGTGATTGAAATAAAATCAAATGTTGTAATTATCAACATTGATATTTGACCAGTTTTCCAGTTTTGCGCCTTTAATACATTATATGCCTATAAATCTACTACAGAGACACCCCATCTGTAAATATGATGTCTTATTGTAATCTTATAGATAAGAATTAGGGATCCAAACCAGGGAGGTAAAGACATAACAGAGGAGATTATGTCTGGAGGTGGCAGCAGAAATCCTACTCCACCCATTGGGAGACCCACATCCACACCTACTCCTCCCCAGGTAAGTTGGAGTGATGGATGATGGTATGTATTTGTTCATTAACCTCAACTGAATTCTTTTTTTTTTTCTACAGCTGCTTTCTGTACTTTCCATTTCCATCAGTTGTCTCATAGCCTCGAATATCTAAATGATATTTAAACATCATTATTTCTTTTTACAAATATTGTTTCTCTTTCAAAATATTTATACAGTAACTACAGATTTTTGTTAATAATGTTTATGTGTATTGTCATCACATTCAGAGCATAGCTGCTGCCACTTTTCCTAATGATACTAAAAAGGAGTTGCATTTAAACTTCATTAAATGAGTATTTTGTCTTAAATATGGAGCCTGAGGAATTAAATGGTGCACACTACATTAATGCACACTGTAAGGTTGAGAACTTAAACATTTTTACTGAACAATATTGTTTGAGATGACTATCTGTGTTACTCAGAGCATAGTTTGATGTATTATAGGCATATCTCTTACCTTTTAGTTCTACACAAATGGGATTCTTGAGTGGAGGATGTCTTTTTTAATTATTTACAGATGTTATTAGTAAATTATGTTAGTTCAAGCACCTTTTTGTTCCTGTTGCAGAAATGGCTATCATGGTCTTAAGAGTTCACTGTCTTACTGTTAGAAATCAAGACATCTCAAGAAGAGCTGGAGTTTAGTAAACTTCAGTAGAGAATGGAATCCCCCAACTTTGACAGGATTTTGTTTTCCTCACTGGGTTACTAATAAATTTCGTTAAAACCATTCAGAGGGCATGCGTGATTTTCAGATCTTCAGAATATCTGAAGTGAAAGCCCAGCATGTAAAACATAAAACCAAAGTTATTAGGAGTAAGAGGCTGCTTGCTTCCCCATCTTGTGGTTGGATAGTGAGGTAAGGTAGTATTCCTCAGAGCCCAGTTTACTAACAAGTGATATGGATAATCAAATGTAATGTATTAAGAATGATAGACTATTAACTTTAGTAGTATAGGTTTTAAATGTTCTTTAAAATGTTCTTAATAATTAAATTCATGAATACTTGGAATTAAGCAAAAAACAAATAAACCAAAAAACAACCTCATAGAACCAGACAAAAATATGATGATTACCAAAGGAAAAGTTGGTGTTGAGGATGTACAATGATGGAAGGAGACTTGATTTGGGGTGGTGAACACTTAATACAATATACAGAGGGTGTATTAACAGAATTGTATACCTGAAACCTATGTAATTTTATTATCCAGTGCCACCCCAGTAATTTCCATAAAAAAGAATAAATAAAATGCCATCTTTACGGGGGGAGGGCAATGCAGGGAGGACAAATACCTATCTACGTTTAAAGATCCTTAAAAATCTGTGAATTTTTAGTAAGTCTAACACTTGGGCCTTTGTGTGATGATATGTTTTGCTTGTAAATAAATGATGGTAGTCTCTGGTTGACATTTGTCTTAGTCTTCCATCATCTAAGTAAGTGTAATATATAACCATGTAGATAGGTGAATTGTAAGGTCATATTAATGTTTGTTAATAGGACTTTGAACCATTTCCCATTATTTCTCCAGGGATATTTCAAGTGTGGAATGATCAAGGCAGCCTTATATTTAATATTGTCTCTGGAAGTAAACATGGGACAAGCAGCATTTACACATTTAAATTATCTACTTATGTGCTCTGTTACATAGGGGCATACTATAGCAAAAATTTAGCATTGGTTAATTGTTACTGTCAAGCCTTATAGTTGACAACCTTTTGTTGATTTCTATTTAAATTTTCAATTTGAACATGTGTGAATATATCTTGCATTTTTTTTAAATGGAAAATATTTTAATTCATTAAGGGGTAAAACATTTTAGTTCACTGTTTGGTTACAAATACATTGAGTCTTGCCTAAAAGATGATTCCTCATCACTATTTCTTATGTCTCCTTTTTTTTTCCCTCCCATTAACTTCCCCCGGCCTCCCCTACCCCTCGGCATATTGTATATCTTGCATTTTAATTCCCTGAGGGGTTGGTGTGTTTTTCTGTTATCCTTCCGTCCTTAGCCACAGAAATCCTTTTGCTCTTTATCTTTCCCCAGTGACCACAGGCCTGAATGCAAGTATATGTGTTTGTGTAATCATAAAGCCAGTAAATGTATATTTTATTTGATAAAGGCCATCAGTCAGTGATTATGATGTTGGTAGTAGTTTTTGAGGTTTTTGAGGTTGTCATGAAATGTCCTTTTATTAGTTAACTTGCAATTTAATCCAGTTACCAATCTGTTGTCTTTCCAAATGCATGAAATTCATAAAATGAACAAGTAGCTTTCTAATAGACACATACACACTAGAAATATTTCCAGAAATTGATCAAGATTGGTGCATATAGAGTAAGAGAAGGACAATCCCTGGTTACTAAGAGAGGCAGTCATTACTACCTGATTATTATATTGTGTAAAAATGTTGACTCAGTCTTTCAAAAGATGCTAGAAATCTCTATTTATGTAAAAAATCTACAAGTTGTAAATGTTGGCTAGTAATTCTACTAACAAATAGCACTGTGTAAGCCAAATGGTTTACATAAAGGGTTTAAACCCCAAACCATTTGGGTTTAACTTAATAGCTGCTAGTTTACCAATTTTGGCCTAATTATAGTTAGTAAGACTGCAGAAGAGACAACCCTCTGCATCAGAATTTGAATAGTAAATACTATATTGTTTTTGGCCTTAATGGATAACCTGCTTTGAGCCATAATATACTGTGAATAACAAAGCTTTTCTCTGTCATTGAGGTTGTTCCAGTCTCTTTAAGGAAGACAGAGGACACTTAGTAGTATATAACTGGTCCTTCTATGAAGTGTACTAGTATACAGAGAATTATTAAAGCACCAAGTTGACAAGTGGGACAGAGTTGCAGCACAGACTCAAATGCATATGTTGGATCACAGAAACAGTAATGGTGGTATCGATGAGGTAGCACAGGGGAGAGATTAAAAGCTTTGGCTTAGAATCAGACATACTTCGTTCGTTTCAGGTCCCAGTCCTACTACTTAATTGTGTAACTTTAGCCAAGTTACTTAATATGCCACAGTCTTAGCTTCCACATTTTAAAAAATGAAGAAAATAAAAGCTTTCATATACAGTTATTGTAAGGATTAAATGAAATCAAATTCTTAAAGTTACTTAAATTAAGGGCATAATGAGCACTCAATAAATATTACCTGTTATCAACATTGCAATTACTGTTATTTTAGGAGGCACAGAGAATGACTGGAAGAGTCTGGGAGCTTCATAGCAGAGATGCCATTTGATCTGAGTTCCCAGATTGGTATTCACCACATGGACAGAGAGAAGTAGTTAGGCAGAGGGGTATCATATGCAAAAGCACATGGAGATGGGAAATCGGAAGAAAGGAAACTGTTGTCATTTCAGGTGATAAATTAAAAAGTCAGTTGAAAGAGAGGATGCCAAGTAGAGAAATATTCAGCAATTAGTTACTAAGTAGGGATTATAAAAAGAGTAATCATATAATTAATGATCTAAATTTGGACTACTTTAGAAATTAATGGGAATGCTATTAATCATTTTGCTGGGATAACAGACATAAAGCTGTACACTCCAGGTAAACAGGGATGCTTGGTTCCCCTAAATGTAAGAGAGAGGGAGAGGTCAGAGGTGACTCTTCAAGCTTAGATGCCTAGATTTATAGAGTAACACACAGCAGGGAGTATACATGAGGATGTTTGAAGAAGTGGATAATGAGTTTGATTTTGGCAAGCATGCAAGCTAAGAAGAGTTAATTGAGGGAAACTGCATTTGGGTGTATGTGAGGAAACAGATTTTTGTTGCTCTGTTGCTTCTTTGCCCTAAAGATTTTGAAATTGTCCTGGTTTTAAAATGAGCTATAGAATAACTCCTGGAGATTTTATATCTCAAATATATTAAAAATATACATATTGTATATGCATACATAAAGATGATCACATAAAGATGGGCCCATGAAGATTATCACAGACAGTGGTTGATAGCCTGGATGGACATCATAGAGTTCTAGAACACTTCCTGCTGGTCTCCACTCTGTCACTGAGATTTAAAACCTTTGGCTGGAACATCAAACTCTTTAAACCCTACTTTTTCATTTGTATAAAGTGATTGTACTATGTAATCTCAGAGTTCCCTTTTAGCTCTTAAATATCAAAGTGAGAAAGAAGGGGAAATTTTTGTTTACTTTTCATCAGCATAAAAATCTTTCAGTTATATATCTGTTGTTAGCAATTAGGTACAAAGAATATTTCTAAATTAAGAAATGTGCTAGTTGCCTGAAAGTTGTTACGGAACCTTGTAGGGTAAAAATAAATACATGATGCCAAGGCTTCCAAAATTGTCTGCTTCCAAAGGCATGGTGTTGTACATAAAATCACTTAGTTTTTTTAGTGAACTATCTACCTTTCTTCCTCTCCTTACTCCCTTTTGTCCTCTTTTCTTTCCTGTTAAGATTCTTTTCTATTTAAGAATTACTCGTATAGTGAAACATAGTTATAACTTAGGAGAATGCCCTCTGCCATAGGGTGTAGGGACAGAGAAAAGGTTGGAAACTCTTGATTGCTGGCACATCTTAGGAAAGATATAGCCTCTCTGTCATTTGGGAAAATTCAAAGTCAGCAGGTTACTCAGCTTTTTGAAGAGCTTCTTATAAATTTGATACCTGGAAACCTTAAAGAACTGTAGAGTAGGGTTGTTGATTTCATCAGGTCTGTCTCCAGTGGGGTATTGTCTTGAATTTTTAATAAAACTAATATTCTCCAGCTTCAGTACTGTAGAAGTTTTCTTAAACAAGAAAACAAAATTTGACTTAAGGTTGCTTTTGAGATACTTTATCTCCTTTTGGAAGCCAGGGGAGTGAGTATGTTTTAAGTTGTTTTGGCATCCCAATCATGATCCACTTATGAAAATTAATAACATTAAATTTTATTGTATTTTAAATTATTCTTTGTTTTTACTTGAACTATGATTTTTCATAAATCTTCAACAAATTTTGTGAAAGCCTTTGCTGTTATGCAGGAAAGTACAGTTATTAAATATAATGGTATTATTTTACCTTAGATACTCTAAGTCTGAATCCTAGTTATAAAGAAAGTGTGACTCGAATTTTTGCGTGGACAGCAAAATTTCTCTATTACTACTTACTACCAGTCTTACATTGAACATTGCAGCTTGTAATCAACGTGCAACCGTGATTATAGTTGTAGGGGATCACAGTATCGTAAGAGATCTCAAGAAACTATCATATTCAGTCTTTTGTCTATTGTTGAAAATGTATTTTTAGAATTAAATAGAATGAGTTTTGTATGTTTAAAAATCATAAATCTTCATGGGAAAATACGAGTAGTAAAGAAAGAAATTGTAATCCTAAATCTTACTGAGAGTTAATCATTGTTTACTAGTTTGTGAATAACAGACATTTTTTAGTACATATATGCATATATACATATCCATACCTATAATTTAATGTATTTGGGTTTATGCCATTTTACTAGTATAATACCTTTCTTTTTTCTATGATCATAGCAGAAATGTTCATGTTTGACTATCTACAATAATAATAGAGAAACATGCAAATTGACCGTCCCTCCCCTAGGCCCACCAGCCAATCAGAGCAATATGCCCAACAAAGATAGCAGTTAATTTGCATACACAGGTGCAGAGCGAAGACTGAAGACAGCATAGAAGGAAGCCAAGTGCTGCAGAAGGGAGCAAAGCGGCAGAGAAGGGAGGGAAGTGAGGCAGTGGAGATGGGATTAAGCGAAGCTGTGGAGAATGGGATGGAGCGAAGGCAATAGAGATAGGAGGGAGCGAGGCAGCAGAGAAGGGAGGCTTCGCTCCCTTCTCTGCTTTGCTCCGGCTCAGGAAGCCCTATTCTTGCAGGAATCTTCCTGCAACGGGCCTCTAGTAGGTAGTATAATTTTTAAGACTATATGGTATATCTTTGTTTGGAAGTACTCTATTTAATTGATGGGTATTACTTTTCTTTCCTATTTATCACTAATATAAACAATACTGTGATGAACAACTTTACCTATTTTTGGGTTATGGTGTTGTAACCTGCCCTCCAGAAATGTACCAGTTAATCTACCACCAGCAGTAGACAAAAATACCCCCTTTCCTTACAAATTACTTATTTGATTTATATTTTTTAAATCCCATTTAATTTTTATTTATTGATTTGTGGAGTTAAGAATTTTGGTATGTACTGGTTATTTGTTTATATGTATGAGTTATTTATCCATGTCTTTTGTACATGTCTCTTTTGGAGAAACTTTTTTTCTGAGTTGATTATTTTCTGATTTATAAGCATTCTGTACATTTATAAGTATGGTAAAGAAATCTCTTTGACATACCTGTTGCTCATATCATAAGCTAAGAAATCATTTTTAAGTCCTCTTTATATTACATTCTATAACCATTATTTCTGCAGGTCCTATCTGACTCATTCTTTACCACCTTCACGGCTATTGTACTCTAAGCCACTTTGATCTCTCCCCTGGACAATAGTAACTTCCTTACTCATCTCCTAGCTTCTGTCTTGCATCTCCTCTTTTTTTAAAAAATTTTATTGCAGTATAATTGACATATAACATTATTTTAGTTTCATGCATACAAAATGATTTAATAGGCTTCTGTATATTTCAAAATGACTACCAGAATAAGTCTAGTTAATATCCATCAACCATACACAGTTACAAAAAGTTTCTTTTAAAAGTTTCTTTTCTTTTGATATCTACTCTCTTAGCTTCTTTCAAATATGCAATATAATACTATTAAATACTAGAGACTTGGTGCACAAAATTTGTACACTCAGCGGGGGGGGTGGTGGTGGTCAGTGTTCCTCAGCCCAGTCTGTGCCTTCTAGCAGTTTGGGAACCCTTGGGGGATGTCTGACTTATGGCTTAGGCCCAAGTAGACATCCTTAGTACTGCTACAGAGGCGGGAAAGGCTCCTGCCACCACCGCTGCACTCACCAACCCCAGCCATGAGCCCAGCTTCTGGCTAAGTGGCACTCCTCCTGAGGGAGGGCACTGATCACCAGGGGGCAGCTTCTGCCCCCTGAGCGTCTGCCCCCTGGTGGTCAGTGTGCATCATAGTGACCAGTCATTCTGCCATTCAGTCTATTTGTTTATTAGCTTTTTATTATATGGGATAGTCATCATACTGTATATTACATCCTCATGACCTATTTATTTTATAACTGGAAGTTTGTGCCTTTAAACTTTTGTTTTTACCCATTTCACCCACCTGCCTCTGGCAACTACCAATCTATTCTTGACTGTGAGCTTAGTTTTGTTTGTTTGTTTTTAAGATTCCTCACATAAGTGAGACTATACAATCTTTGTTTAACTTATTTTAGTCAATATAATGCCTTTTAGGTTCATCATGTTGTCACAAATGTCAAGATTCGTTCTTTTTATGGCTGAGCAATATTATATGTATATGGTTTATCCTTTAATATGTTTTCTTGATAGAATATAAGCTCCATGAAGCCAAGGATTTTTTTCTGTTTTAGTTACCAGTGGGTTCTCAGTATTTTGTACATGGTAAACACCAGAGGAAAACATATGCATACCTTTCTAATGAATGAACTGGGAGCATTCTCTCTCACTTAGTAAAGAAGCATGTTTTGGTCCTTTTTTCTGGAGTCATTTATTGTTATTTTATTTCCAATCCTCATAATGTTTCTCAGTGGGTGCTGTGCTTGGTTGTTCTCAGGATTTATGTTAAACAAGAGGTATTTGTTCAAGGATTATTTTAAAGTCATTGAATAGAACTTTGAAAAATCAATTAGAGTGAGCTCATTGTTTGCATGGGCAGAGTCAACCAACTATTTGTTTGAAAATGTTTAGACAAAATGTTACAATTGTTGCAGACATGTACTATGTGTTTAGGCCTATGATGATTGTGTCTGAGCTGAACATGTGCACTTTTTTCTTGTCATTCTATAAACAATACAGTATGACAACTGTTTGCATAGCATTACATTGCAGTACTATTATAAGTAATCTAAAGATGATGTAAAATATGCAAGTGGATGTATGTAGGTTTTATGCAAATACTACATCACTTTATATAAGGCATTTGAGCATCCCCAGATTCTGATATTCATGAGCACCTGGAGCCAATCCCCAGTGATACCAAGGGTCAGCTATATACCTAAAGTAATGAAATGTGAAATCTTCATATAGCTTTTTAAGATAACAAATTATATCAGAGTCTTGCTAATATTTGTATACTATTTGGATTCTCTGGTTTTCTTTCAATAAATTATAGGAGTTAGCAAACATTTTCTGTAAAAGACCATAGAGTAAATATCTTTGGCTTTGCAGCCACAGTTCCTTTCATCGCTGTCATTGTGGCATGAAAGAGGCCATATACAATATGTAAATGAATGGCTGTTTCAATAAAACTTTACTTATGGGCACTATAATTTACGTTTCCTGTAATTTTCATGTGTCCATTAATATTCTTTTGATTGTTCACCAACTATTTAAAAATGTAAAAAGTTCTTGTTTTACGGGCAGTTCAAAATCAGATATGTGTTCCCTGGACCATGGTTTGGTGACTCCCTATCTATAATTACCTCTGTATTTATGCATCCTGTCATACATAACATTAAAGTAGATTATAAGGAAGTTGGCCTCTGAATAGGAACTGTATTGGCTATATAAAGGGAATTGAATTTTAAATTGTACAAAGAATACTTAAGGACAGTTCAAGATTTTGTTGCCTGTTTTACTTGTTGATAAACATTCTGTTTAAAACATTAATTCCTGCAGTGTTTCAGCCCAAATCTGCCATTATCCCTTAAGGCCAGTACTTCAAATTTAATATGTAAATCTTTAACAAAATAGATTCTCCGGTAGAATTCATAAAGGAAATTAGTTTCTTGGGTATTACCAAATATCCAATATCTTGGCGTACTTTTACATTCCTTTATCAAAATGAGAATTGGTTTTTTATTTTCCTGCCAATCAGACCTTTTAACTCTGACTTCCTGATCATCTTTATTGACTTATTTTATATTTTGATACCATTGCCCTTCCAGAATCATTTTTATATCCACCAATAATGAAAGTGATTGAAGTGTAGTGATTTTGAAATTCCTTAAAATATTCTCAGCAGTGTAGATCATATACCCAAGTTCTCTAGCTACCCAAAAGCTTCATTTCCTTATATGGATCAAAATTCATACAGTATTAGATGTGATTTCTTTTTAATGTGATGTTTTAAGTCACAATGTCTAGTGTGTTTTCTGATTTTTCTGAATTATCAGTTAGTTTAAATAAGCCATGATTATTTGTGCTTTGGAAAGATGAGGAACTCCTTTGTAACAGACTCTTGTTATTAGGAGAGCAGAATTGAAATTAGAGGTTAAGAAAAAGTTCGAGATTATCATAAATTAAAAAGGCTCTAAAACAAGATTAAAGTATCATGTTAATATGCTATATTTTTTTGGTACTATCAGGGGCTTAGAAAATGTTAAAGTTCAAATGATTTTTAGTTTCTTTTCATTTTACAGTTAAGGAAACTGAAGTACTTTCTAGCATTTTTGGCTATGTAGCTGTGTACAAGATGCCTGAATCTGGAGCTGTGATTTAACCATGTTATCTCATTCTTTCCTTATAAATGCTTTATGCATGAGAGCTTCCCAGGACTTCGTTAATTTAAAAATATCTGTGCAGTTGCCTCTTTAATATGATTGAAGGTATTTTTAATCTTAGATTGGAAAAGCTCTGTGATCTATATGTATAGGTATCATGATCCTTTTATTGCCTTAAACATCGGACTTTATCTGTGGATGTTATTTTGGTGACCTACTTTTAGCAATTACCCTTTTTTGGAGGGGTCGAGGGTTATTAACTTCCTAGGCAATTGGGGTAGTTAATATTATCTTCCTTTCAGGTAAATAACACATTTTACAGTTCTTTTTTTCTTGAGATGGGGATAACTGTTTAATAAATGCTAAGTAACAGAATCTTTCCATTGTTCTGGAGCTATTTTCAGCCATAGAATTGAACTAAGTTTGTATTTTCATGAAACCTTTCTATTTTTTGAATTTTAGTAATACAGTCCCGCAACCCCCCCAACCTCCCACTGGAACTAAAGATTCAAAGAAAATTAATCATGGCTCTACTGTTCATTTATTTGGCCATGATTCAGAGTGAAATAGTAACTTCATTTTTTATAAGTGGAAATACAATTTTAGCAGTCCATTTAGAAGTAATTGTGTAATATAAGCAGTTTCATAATCTCATGAATAGATGAAATAAGAATTTTCCCCATTACTATCTATAATAAAATAAGTGTCTAACCTGAAATATTTTATTTTATATTCCCACTGTACGTGAGACTTAACTGACTTGAAAATGTTTTTATTAACTCTCACTTTTAAGTGTCCCTATACACCCCAAATCATCTATACCTAAATCCCACCTATCAAAAAAATTCAAAATGAAACAAAAAGAAAATCAGAATTATGCAGGGAGCTCTGCTCTGATAGCACTGATGGAATTCAATGTCAGAGGCTGTGTCTATCAAAAACTTGACTTTAGATCTCCGAGGAGAGACACTGCTTTGTTTTGTGGCTTTTGTAACCTTCAAATCCAGAACAGATACCTGCCTGGAATGTGATGTAGAATGATTGTCTGTGTTCTTTCTTGTTTAATTCTTGTTCCCTCTAAGTTGAACAATGGCTGCAATTTTTTCAACTTACTCTGCTAAGATTTTGATAAGCACTTTTTATTTCAATATACTGGCTGAGTGAAAATAAAAATATCCGCTAAGATATTTTTAGTCAGATTTCTGACTGTGAAAAGATATTATCCTTGACTCAGAAGCTAAAGACATTTTTAAGGTGAAAGTTCCTTTAGAGACTTTGCAAGTAGCATTTTATCTATGTGATAATATGGACAAATGACAAGGATCACCTCTCAGTATTGTTTTCTTGAACCAGTAACTGGTTTTAAAACCCATGGTGCTTTTTCCTGCTTTTGGCAGATGAACTACTTTGCTAGGTAGTTTATAAGTGAAGTTGACCAAAACCTCTTTGGTCTTTGACTGGGAGGCTGTGTAATTCCCTCTCAGATGTGACCTCTATTGTTAGGTTGGAAGTCTCTTCTCCTTAGAAGGAACACTACTGAATGCATTGTACTAATGATTGTTGTGCTGTCTTCTCTTGCTATGATTAATAGTAATCATCTCTTTTCCTTCCCCTTTCCTGCTGCCTCTTTCCTTTCCTTCCCCATCTTCCCATATACTTTTTGAATTTATTAAACTGGCGTATATATTTTTTCCTTGCTTTCCTTTTTTTTTTAAATTTTGTGATCTCCTGTTCCACATTGTCTTCCCCACTTGGCTTGGGTTCCATATGGCTAGTTTTTATGTTCGCACGCTCATTATCACCCTTTTTTGTACTTCAAATCCCAGCAGCTGCCCAGCCAGGTCCCCGAGCACAGCCCTGTGGTTTATGGGACTGTGGAGAGCGCTCATCTTGCTGCCAGCACCCCTGTCACTGCAGCTAGCGACCAGAAGCAAGGTTTGTGTATGACTGTTTTCCTCCCTCTTATTTTTAGTCTTTTTATATTAATACACTGCCCTTAGCATTTAAGAGTGAGAGTAAAACATTTAAGGATTATTTAGATACCCACTTTTAAACAAAGCTTTGAGTTTGAGAATCACAGTGTTCAACATTTAAGAAAGTAAAGTAGGAGTCATTAGTAAAATTTTTTTCTACATTAATCCTAATGCTTCAATGTCAGTATATATTTATAAAAGCTTAACTGCCTTAAACTTTTTCTGCAACAAGGTTGGGAGAATAAATCAAAGCATGTATTGCTTTACAAGAAGAACACAGTTTTATTGATATATTCACCATGTTCCTGTGTGTCCTGCCATTCTAAAAACAAAATGTTTCTTCTTAGAAGCTCGGCTTTTATGGCCTTAGTTGGGGGTAGTATTGAGTTCAAACACTGACCTACTCAGGCACTAGCTATTTGCTATCAGTGGTCATTATGCAGTGTGTCTTAGTTCCTTCACCTACAGAATGGAATAGAGAAGACCTACCTCACAGGGTTGTTGTGGAGACAAGCCTAGCATTTGAAATGCGCTTAAGTTACAGCCATAACTACTGGTACAGGAGTCATACTAAGGTCTCCATACCTATTAATTTTGAATGTGGAGTGCCAAATGTTTGTTGAAATAAATAAATCCTTTTGGATTTATAATAGAAAATTTAAGGGAAATCTCACTCCAGAAAGTGGGATTTTACAGTCTCTCTTTGATGGCTCATTGGGTTTAGGTTGACTTTAGCTAAAATAAGTTTTGTGTTATATTTGTTTTATAAGGTCATGTTTAGCCCAAAAGGTAACCTGGCATGCTTCTAAAAGTTGCACTGTCAAATACTTCTTTCAGCATTGTTCTGATTAGAGATTCCTGCATACTTAAAGCTAAATTTTTAAATATTAAAGTTATTCACCATGCAGGAGTGTGATTTATAGGTATTGAGGAAAACCACTTCCTACTCCCAATGATAATGCATTTTTCAGTCAAAATTTAGAGTGCTTTCAATCTGAGTGGAGAATAATTTTCATATTATTCCCTTCCAAACTACTACTTTACTTTTGCAGTTATAATCCTTTTGCTAGTTAGAATTATTCTAAACATACTGAATACTTACTATGCAAAAAAGCCTTAAAATATATCCTCTATGCAGACTCTCTCCATAGCCGGGCCATGCTAAAGAGTTCATTAAATTCCTTGATGGTGGTGGCTCTGACCTGCTAAGATTTTTTAGTTGTTAGACACTTGCATTTTGTCTCATATAGCCCTTGATTTTCAGAAGGAAGAAAGCAGAATTCTTGGTTTCCTCTGTTTTTTAATGCTTTGTGGAAATTTGAATAATAAAAACCAACATTTTTAATTGACATATGATAAAGATATGGGTGAATTTGAAAATATTTCAGGCTACCATGATGAAAAGAAGAACACTCTCATTTCAAGTACATTTTATAGAGCTAATAAATAATTCTTTGGGACTACTACTGTCTTCCTCTTAGTGTCAACTATTTTTCAGAAAACTCAGTTATAATTTTTTATTTGAAATTCTATCAATAGCTTGCCAATACATAGAATAGTTTTTGAAGGAGTATTTTTTATTACTTATTTATTTTTAATATTTTAATTGATTTTTGATACAGAGAGGAAGGGGAAAGGAGAGAGAAAGAGAGAAACATCCATGTGAGAGGGAAACATCATCCGCTGCCTCCTGTCACATCCGCTACTGGGAATCTAATGGGAACCCTTTCCGTACATGGGACATGCCCAACCAACTGAGTCACACCAGTCAGAGTTGACAGAGTATTTTTAAAAAAATATTTTTATTGATTTTAGAGAAAGGGAGAGATAGAAACATTAATGATGTGAATCATTGATCGGTTGCCTCTTGCATGCCCCCTATTGGGGATCGAGCCTCCAACCCGGGCATGTGCCCTTGATGGAATCGAACCTAGGACCCTTCAGTCCACAGGCCAAAACTCTTATCCACTAAGCAAAACTGGCTAGGGCGAGGAGTTGATTTTTTTAAAAACTAAATTTACATTATTCAGATAACATTAGAAAGAAGTCATTCTTTTTCCGAAAATAATTTTTTTTTAATAATCATACAAGGATATGTTTTTGTAGATTTTAGAGAGAGAAACATCAATGTGACAGAGTTGCCTCTCAGATGTGCCCTGACCGGGAAATGAACCCCCTGCCGTTGCATGGGATGGTGCTCTAAATAGCTGAGCCACCTAGCTTGGGCTTCAGAAAATATTTTTTTAAATTTAAAAATGTCCTTTTGAAATTAAAGTAGGTATTAAACATACTACTTTCAGAAATTGGTATGTTAACTGTAAGAATCAATTACATATTCTGCCATCAGATTGGTTTTTCTATCCAATGGAAATAATCATTTCTGAGGGTTTGCCCTGGATAAATTCTACCATGTTAGCCCTGAAGTCTCTAACCATTTTAAGTCACTTAAATTCCTCTTTTTTTCTGAAACTGTTTCGTTTTCTAAACTGAAAGGCTATGATTTTAGCACTTGCTTACTATATGACCTTGGACCTATGACTTAATTTCTAAATCCCTCAGTTTCCCCATCTGTAAAATAGGGACATTATTTTTACCCCAGTGGCAGTTGTAAGAATTAAAGAACATTGGGTATTTATGGTATTTGACCCAGTTCCTGCTACATAATAAGTGCTTATTTGATAAATGTTGGCTGCTATTAAGCTTCTGGTTTTCAGAGTTTTTGACATGAACAGCTAGAGTGGTTACATGAAGATCTAAAGACTCAGGAAAAGACCTCAGGTTGTTTTGTAGAGAGAAAGACTATTGAATGAATTAAAATTACAGCTGGTATTGATTGTATAAAGACAGTTTAAAATCAGTGGTCGCCAACTGGTGGTCCGTGAGGTCAGAAAGGTTGGCGACCGCTGTTTTAAATGATTGTTGTTTGCTTTTGGGGGGAAAGTGCATTCAGCCCAGTATATTGAGGATAATTAAATACAAATAAAAGTTTTAGTGCCTTGGTCTTAGTGCCTTTTGAAAGCATTTGGTATTTGGTAGGTATTTAGTGAATGGCATTTTGTTGTAATCCAATCACTTGTAAAGCAGTGTAGCTCAGTTGAGGTTGTTCTGGCATAACAACATTCTTCTCTGTTAAGTTAGACTGTCCTTCAAATTTCAGGATGCTTAGTATTTTTGGTTTCTGCTCATTAGATGACAGTAGCACTCTCTCAGTCACATAAGGCACATGACAACCAAAAGGCACTCATCTGGGCAGTTGGTTCCACCACAATATGGGTATAAAAAGAAGTAGTGTTTTCTTTCTTTCCTATATGACATTCATTATATTTACTATATATAATGAGAAAGAAAAAGTATCTTATCTCATTATCAGAGCCATCTAATCTAATAAAAGAGTAATATTGAAATTGACCATTTCTTCGTGATGCCTAAGCCACGCCCACCAGCCCATCAGAGTGACTGTATGCAAATTAACCCAGCCAAGATGGAGGCCAGCCGTGATGGAGCTGGAGTAAACAGGCAGCTTCTGTTGCAGCAGTAGTAAAACTGTTTGCCGGCCTCCTGGGCCTCTCTGTGCTCCAGGCAACAACATATTTGCAACAGAAGCAAACAGCAGTCCTGGCTGTGACTACTAAGGCAACATTCTTTCAATTATAGAAGCCATGAGCTGAAGCAGACAGGAGGCTTCACTACCTGCCGAGGCCTCGGCTTAAAGGAACAGTGTATCAATTATAGGAGATAAATAAACCCCAGAAACCTGCTTCCAGCCAGCCTTGCTGGGACATTGGGTCAATGGGAGCTGTGGGCAGCCTAAAAGCCTGAAAACAGCCCTCGGTGCATCACCCAGGCTGGCCACACTTCAGTGGGGTGAGGGACCCCACTGGGGGGCTTGGCCAGCCTGCAGACAGCCATCAGCCCCTCACCCAGGCTGGACAGGTGCCCCAGTAGGGACCCAAAACCTGAAGGGATTGTGGGAAGCCTGAAAACACCCCTCAGCTCCTCACCCAGGCTACCCAGGCACCCCAGTAGGGACCCAAAACCTGAAGGGGCTGTGGGCAGCCTGAAAACAGCCCTCCGACTGTCACCCAGTTTGGCCACACCCCAATGGGGTGAGGGGTCCATACTGCGGGGCTTGGCCAGCCTGCAAACAGCCATCAGCCCCTTACCCAGGCTGACCAGGCACTCCAGCAGGTGGACATCCCCACAGGGGTCCCAGACTGTGAGAGGGCACAGACTGGGCTGAGGGACCTCCCGAGTGTACAAAATTTTGTGCACCAGGCCCCTAGTTGTTAATAAATGTCCCATACTTTCACATATGCATATATGTTAGCATTATATATTTTTCATTTGTTTGTTTTGTTTGTTTTTATCCTCACCCAAAGATGTTTTATTGATTTTATAGAGAGAGGAAGTGGGAGAGAGGAAAACATTGTTCAGTTGCTTCCCATATGTGCCCCAACTGGGGTTCAAACCCACAACCTAGGTATGTGCCCGGGCTGGGAATCCAACCTACAACCTTTTGGTGCACAGTATGATGCTCCAACCATCTGAGCCACCCAGCCAGGGCATTATTATATATTTTTTATTGATTTATTTTTTATTTTGTTTCTGTTAATCCCCTCACTCAAGGATATTCTTTCCGTTGATTTTTTTTTTTGAGAGAGAGAGAGTGGAAGGTGGGGAGGGAGGGAGGGTAGACGAGAGATAGAAACATGGATGGGAGAGACACATTGATTGATTGCCTCCTGCATGCACCCCCTTCCACTCAAACCTACAACCCATGTATGTGCCCTTGACTAGGAATCAAACCTGCGACCCTTCAGTGCTAGGGCTGATGCTCTAACCACTGGCAACACCAGCCAGGGCTATATATTTTCCGTTACCAAATTAGACTTATGCGCTATATACAGTTTTGTGCCATGATTTTTAAAAACTATCTTTTGTTATAAACTTACCATATTATTAAATGCTTTTTTAAAAAGCTATTTTAAATCAATACATAATATACCGTGATATGCCCAGACCATCATTTCTTTATAAATCTCTCATTGTTACATATTTAGTCTATTTATCTTCTTTTTGCTATTATACTGTTGCTTTAAATATTCCAGATCTCTGTCTCTTTTCACTCTTACATGATCATTTTTTCAAAAAATTCCTGAAAATGGAATTCCCACAAGTGCGTAAAGATGGCCAAACGTTATAAACATTTCTAATGCAGTATATTAGATTTCAAATAATCTTGGCTCTGCAAAGCATTATCTTAAAATAAAATCTATGTTCTTTATGTCTATATTATACTTTTCAGTTTTCTATATTAAAGGCCGTTTCTGTGTGTGTGTTTTTAAATTTACTGATTGACTTGAAAAAGAGAGAGGAAGGGGGGAGGGGAAGAGAGAGAGAGGAGAGAGAATGAGAGAGAGAAACATTGATTCATTGTTGCACTTATTTATGCATTCATTCGTTGACCCTTGTATGTGCCCTGACCTGGGATTGATCTCACTACTTTGAACTCACAACTTTGGCATATTGGGAAGATGCTCTAATCAGCTGAGCCCCACCAGGGCTTTAATGAATGAATTTAAGAACTTTTTATTTCAGAATAAGGAGCTCTCAAAATAACTTTTGTTTCTAATTTGTTTCATTAATGTTAGATTTTTCTCAGGTGTATATAAATGTTTCAGTTCCAGATCTCCTTTTGTTTGATTATTTTTAGTGTCAGACATTTTATTTTATTTCCTAATACTCTTGTTATATTATTAATGTGAGAATTATTTTCCATTTTAATTTACTGCATCTATGTATAAAGAGTGTTATTGTGATGTGCTTTCACAATGTTATACTGTAATCTGGATGTTTGACCCACTCGTTAGCAATTACTCCATTGAATTGGAAACTATTTTCATCAGAGATATTTTAATAAATATTTATTTGTTATATATGTGGCACATACATATTTCTTTGAAATATTTTTGTCTCTTTCCCTGGCAACTTAATCTGAGGGATTTGGCAGTGAGAGCCTATTGATCTTTTCTCTATTACAATAAACAGGCAGGGTTCAATTTAAGAAGCACTGATCTTTATACTCATAAATTAAAGTGAATTTTAAGTCCAGTAAAAGTAGTTGCAGTGAATAAATTAGCCTTTAACAACCCTGGTAATATTTACTGTCTGTTTATCTGAGTAACAGAGTGTGTTTTCTTTGACAGACTTGGTTCACCACAATTTATTGTAAAGCCTCATTTTCTTTGATGCCTAAAGATTTCTGAAAGAGAAAGTAAAGTCCTTTTCATATTGTTTTTTATAGGGCTTAAAATTTTTGTTTGCATTTGATAAACATACTCATGAATATCTGTTTTTCCACTGGAGCCTGTTTATTATGCTAAGGAAGCACAAGGTTAGAAAAAAATCTGAATCTCCTTTGGGTTTCATTCCCACAAGGATGAATCATGTCAGCTTATCTTGAATTTTAAAATACGGAAATTCTTATGAATTAGAGTTTCTTACATTCTCTAGCACCTTTATTATAATTATCAATTTATTTCTCTCTTGCTGTTGTTATTCTTTCTGTGTCTGCATAGAGATATGCATTTTACATATTATACTAAAATGTTTCATACATATATGTTAAGTGTTCTTTTTTTATTGGACTTGATTACCTGAATATTAACTCTGTTTTCTCCTTAAAGAATTTAACAATGAAGGCACAAAATAAATTTTCAATTTTATGCCTTTAATTTTTGAAAAGTGAAAGTTAAATTAATTCAGAAATGAATTTTTATATTCAGGAACTTTGCTTTGCTGATAGATAATAAATTTCATTGATAAATAAGTAATACATGTTCTTTATAAAAATTCCCCAAAGTGTAGAAATATATAGAAAAAAAAAATCCTACATAATAAAGAGGGGATATGCTAATTGACTGCCACGCCCTCACAAAATGATGGCACCCAGTCCCCTCAGCCCCGCTGCGTGCCTCGGGTCTTCCTGCAGCCCCCACTGACTGAGGCTCAGGCAAGCAGAGCTGGCCGAGATGCAGGCAAGCCTCGGATGGCGCCTGCCCAGCTACCCACGGCCAGCCCGAGGTTCAGGCAAGCCTCAGATGACTGCTGCCCAGCCACCCAAGGCCAGCCTGAGGCTCAGCAAACCCAGGCTGGCTGAGGCATGTGCTGCTGGCAGTGGTAGCAGCAGAGGTGTGATGGGGGTGTCGCATTCCCTCTTGCTGGGTCGCCTCCCACCCCTGAGGGCTCCCAGACTGTGAAAGGGGGCAGGCTGGGCTGAGGAACTCCCCCTCACAACAACCCCTCCCCCCCAGTACATGAATTTTCATGCACCTGGCCTCTATTTATAAAAGTGTAAGCTTTGATATGTACTGACCACAGGGTGCAGATACTCAGTGCAGGAGCTGCTCTGCTGCAGTCATTTGGCAGCAGTGGTTCTCAGGTGACGCACCCAGAACCACAGAGGAGGTAGCCCGATTGTGGGGTTTGTCACCCGAGAACCGCCCTCTCACAATCTGGGACCCCTCGGGGTGTTGGAGAGCCGGTTTCAGCCCAATCCCTGCAAAGGACCCCACCAGTGCACGAATCTGTGTACTGGGCCTCTAGTCGGTCTATAATAATTTAATTTCTATTTGCCCTTGAACTATCCTGCCACTATAGTGTATTCTTAATAGAATTTCTACAGGGAACAAGATATAGTGGAGATAGAAGGTATCGCTACCTTAAGGAAAAGACTCACTCCCATTCCAAGAATGAGTTAGCTTCAATTTTGATGAGCTTTTTCTTTGTAATCTTGACATAATCATTTGATGAATTGATTCTTTCTCCTTCTTCAAAATAAACTGTGTATGTAATAGTGGATGTAACGAGGAAAAAAATGACAGTGTTTTTGAAGTGGAAGATGTTTAATACTTTGTCTCTCCTCTGCTACCATGATTTAGGATAAAAAATGAAAAGAATTGGCCCAAAATAATGCAATATAATCTCTGATCCAAGAATTATTCTTAAAACTGTTTTTTTGTTTCTTTTCCAGAGGAGAAGCCAAAACCAGACCCAGTGATACAGTCTCCTTCCCCAGTGCTTAGGCTAGTCCTTGGTGGGGAAAAGAAAGAACAACTGGGCCACATGTGTGAGGCTACTGTAGCAGTGTCCATCCCAGAGCTTCCTCTGCCTCCATCACCAACTGCTGCTTCTCCAATTGCCCGAAGTTCAGTTGCTTCCCCCACTTCTGCTGCTTTTAGTAGCCAGCCAATACTCACCACTACTCTAGATGACAGATGCAACTTCTCCTCAAAAGAAGACACAGTTCCTGCACCCAGCCCCACATCTTGCACAGAAATATCAGGCCCTTCACAAACTGATGTAATTGATGATGACATATGCAAGAAATCTTGTAGTGTAGCTCCTAATGACATTCCACTAATTTCTAGCACTAACCTAATTAATGAGATGAATGGAGTTAGTGAAAAATTACCAGCCATGGAGAGCATTGTGGAATTAGTAAAACAGGAGGTGTTGCCATTGACTCTTGAATTGGAGATTCTGGAAAATCCCCCAGAAGACATGAAAGTGGAATGTGTGTCAGCTCCCATCACCCCTTCTACAATTCCTTCCTTTTCTCCATCTCCTCCTGCTTCTCCTCCTCCCACACCAGTCATTGTTCCTGCTGCTGCCACTGATGTTAGTGCTGCTGGTGCTCCCACTGCAGTCCACAGAGTCTTAGAAGAGGATGAGAGCATACGAACTTGCTTTAGTGAAGATGTAAAAGAGATTCAGAACAAAACAGAGGTAGAAGCAGATGGGCAAACAGAAGAGATTGTGGAGTCTCAGAACTTAAGTTCAAGAAAGAGCCCTGCCCCAGGTAAGCTATTCTAACCATTAATTATATGCTTGCTGAACATAAAAAAGAAGCAGTTATGTGAGTTATTTTTTAATTGGCTACTTTCCTTGACTTCCAGAAACATCAAATGAATGCTGAAATTCCTAGTCTGATTTCTTCAATGGTGTATTTATGTTTTAGTGCAGCCTGCACAAGAGTTGCTTGCTCCATTGTATAAAAATGCAAATGAAATTGCAAATATACGAAATGCCTCCAAGGTATATGTCACTCATCGTACATGTGTTTCTTATTTTTATTTTTTTGCCTTATTCCTATGAATCAGTTCCTCAGTGGTTAATTTTGTTGCTTTGGGGCTGGAAACGAATTAAAACTTCCATGGCCTGTAGTCCCTAATCCTGTCTCCTCAGAATTTTGAAACCCAGTCTATCCCAAACTTAAAAGAACTCCTTTATGCAAGACCTCTTTAATCCTGGATTTAGGAAAATACCTATCAGAACGTTAAAGGTTTATGGCTAGTTCTGAAAAATAAAAGCGCTCTCTTTGGTTGACTTGTAGATAAGTTTAATGCTCTTCCACATGTTCTTTTAAAAGTTTTATTTTCTCCTGTAATTATCATTATTATTTTGTCATTAATATTTAAATATTAATATTATTGTTGTGTTCTTCCCAATTCAAAATTATTTCTTCTTAATAGACCATCACCTAGGATCTTAGGAACTAATCATTGGGCTTTTATAATTTAAATCAGAAGTTATCAGAGACTTATCAACTACTCAAGTTATTAGCACATAGAATATGGCTTTTAACAAGTCAGTATAGCCCATGTTATGCGACGTTGCCCTACACTTTCTCTATACCTGTCAAATTAAGTTATACAATTTGACAATGAGTACTCCCCAGCAATTGATCTAGGAATGCACCAGGGAGGTTTTAGTCACCAACATCCCCAGTCTGTTTTGCGCTCTCTGATAGGGAAGCTTGACAAATCAAAAACCTGATCCCTACTGTTAAGATGCAGCTTTCCCATCCAGCTCAATATTTGAGGCCATTTCCTTATGAATGTCTGTGGAAGGTTTCTGGTTTCTTGGAATAGTAGAACATCTATGATCACAGTAAACCAGAGCAGAAAAACAAACAATTCTAAAGCAGTTAGGACAGGGAGAAACTTACCATAAATGCTTGTAAGTCACCTGTTTCCTCAGCAGACTGGCTTCCATTGGCATCGGTATTCCTAATGCCATCACTATCTCAGGAACTTTTTTCCTAAGTAGGATGATGACCTGCAGCTTTTTTGTCAGTCACTCTTTGAAAAAACAGTCTTGGTTTTGGTATGGTTACAGGTGAATGTCCCCCAAAGATCACTCGTTTGTTGGAGAACTGATTTATTTGACCTTCATTGTTTTTATACACCTACCTGTGAGTTGTCATTCAATAACTACTGATGTGGTAGTTCCAAAAATGGGAGAGGCTAGTGAGAACAAATTTTAAATGAACATAACAAAGGAAAACAAAGCAATCACATGGAATTCAAGCCATACTTCAGAACTGAAATAAGTGCAAAGCAAGACTCTGTACCAAAGTCATACTTCCAGACAGCCATTCTTCTCACAAGCAGTTTGTCCATTAAATGGACATTGCAAGGCAGTGTTCATGGATAAATGGACAGACAGATTTTTGGGTCAAGTAAACTTTATACTATGGTACATTTGTTTGAAATGCAAATACCCTTGGAATTAGTAATGTAAGTTACCAGTACCTTAGTGAGAGGATATACAGGTTCTTCTTTGTAAACCAGAGGATAGCTAGAAAAAAAGAATTTGTCTTTTGCTTGATTAGGGATGAGGTAGAGGTTAGTGATGTCAGAAAGTAACATGTCTTAGGATCGCAAGAATAACTATGAAGAAGCAAAACCCACCCAGCCGGAAAAGCCAAAAGAAAAAAGAAAAAGGATCAAAAAGCATGAAGATAGTGTAAGGAGCCTCTAGGACAACTTCAAGCGCACCAACATCAGAATTATAGGGGTGCCAGAAGAAGAGAAAGAGCAAGATATTGAAAACCTATTTGAAGAAATAATGACAGAAAACTTCCCTCACCTGGTGAAAGAAATAGACTTCCAAGTCCAGGAAGCGCAGAGAACTCCAAGCAAAAGGAACCGAAGGAGGATCACACCAAGACACATCATAATTAAAATGCCAAGAGCAAAAGACAAGGGGAGAATCTTAAAAGCTGCAAGAGAAAAGCAGTTAGTTACCTACAAGGGGACACCCATACGACTGTCAGCTGATTTCCCAAGAGAAACTTTGCAGGCCAGAAGGGAGTGGCAAGAAATATTCAAAGTGATGAATAGCAAGAACCTACAGTCAAAATTACTTTACCCAGCAAAGCTGTCATTCAGAATTGAGGGTCACATAAAGAGCTTCACAGACAAGAAAAAGTTAAAAGAGTTCATCACCACCCAACCAGTATTATATGAAATGCTGAAAGGTATCCTTTGAGAAGAGGAAGAAGAAAAAGGAAAGTAAAAATTATGAACAAATATATATCAACAAGTGAATCTAAGAATCAAGTGAATAAAAAATCTGATGAACAGAATAAACTGGTGAACAGAATAGAATCAGAGGTATAGAAAGGGAGCGGACTGACAATTTTCAGGGGTTAAGGGTGTTGGGGGTGTGTGACGAGAATGGACAATAATCGTACACCTATGGATGAGGACAGTGGGGGGGTTAGGGCAGAGGGCAGGGTGGGAACTGGAAGGAGGGGAGCTATGGGGGGAAAAAGAGGAACAACTATAATAATCTGAACAATAAAGATAAATTTAAGAAAAAAGAAAGTAACATGTCTTGGCACTTTGCTATTATGATTTTCTGACCTATAAATATATTTTAAAGGAACTTCCCTTTGTATCTTACCTGCTCAAAATCCAAAATAAATGAACCTCAAGAACCCATGTAAGTCTAGCATTTTTTAAAATTATGAAAGTACCTGAAACATTCCTAACCCTCACATTTCTGTATAAATATTTTTAATGTTATGCCACAAAAGTTAACAATTAAAATTTTAAATTATTCTTTTAGATATGTCCACCTGAAATTGTCATATTCTTTTTTTTTATGGTTTAAACTATTAAATATTTCTCCTTTTGCCCCGATTGACACCCTTCCTATCCACTCCCACACCTGAGGGCAAGCCCCCACAGGCCCAGTGTCCATGTCCATTGGTTATGCTAATATGCATGCATACAGTTCTTTGGTTGATCTCTAACCCACCCCCATCCTCTGTCCCTTGTCTCTGGATCTATTTTTGTTCATCAGTTTATGTTGATCATTATATATCACATATGAGTGAGATAATGTGATATTTATCTTACTCCGCCTGGCTTATTTTGCTTAGTATAGTGCTCTCCAGATCCATCCATGCTGTTGCAAATGGTAAATATTCCTTTCTTTTTATAGCAGCGTAGTATTCCATTGTGTAGATGTACCACAGCTTTCTAATCCACTCATCTGCTGATGGGCACTTAGGCTGTTTCCGAATCTTAGCTCTTGTAAATTGTGCTGCTCTGAACATAGGGGTGCATATATCCTTTCTGATATGTGTTTTTGGTTTCTTGGGATATAGTTCTAGAAGTGGGATTACTGGGTCAAATGGGAGTTCTATTTTTAACTTTTTAAGGAAACTCCATACTGTTCTCCACAGTGGCTGCACCAATCAGCAGTGCATGAGGGTTCCTTTTTCTCCACATCCTCGCCAGCACTTGTCGTTTTGATTTGCATCTCTTGGATGATTAGTGACTTTGAGCATGTTTTCTTTCATGTGTCTCTTGGCTTTCAGTATGTCCTCTTTTGAAAAGAGTCTATTTAAGTTCTTCGCCCATTTTTTGATTGGATCGTTTATCTTCCTTTTGTTAAATTGTATGAGTTCCCAATAAATTTTGGAGATTAAACCCTTATTGGAGGTAACATTGGCAAGTATATTCTCCCTTGCAGTGGACTTTCTTTTTGTTTTGTTGATGGTCTCTTTTGCTGTGCAGAAGCTTTTTATTTTGATGTAGTCCCATTTCTCCTTAGTTTCCCATTACCCTAGGCTCTGTATCAGTAAAGATATTGGTACAACATATGTCTGATATTTGGCTGCGTATGGAGACTTCTAAGATTTTTATGGTTTCCCATCTTACATTTAAGTCCTGTACCATTTTGAGTTTATTTTTGTGTATGGTATAAGTTGGTGATCTAGTTTCATTTTTATTTTTTTTTTGCATGTATCTGATCAAATTTCCCAGCACCACTTATTGAAGAGACTGTCTTGACTCTATTGTATGCTCTTGCCTCCTTTGTCAAATATTAAGCATAGTAGCTTGGGTCTATTTCTCGGTTCTCTGTTCAGTTCCATTGGTCTATATGTCTGTTCTTGTGCCAGTACCAGGCAGTTTTGAGAACCATGGCTTTGTAATATAGTTTGATATCTAGTATTGTGATCTCTCCAACTTTGTTCTTCTCAGGATTGCTGTGGCTATTCAGGGTCTTTTTTTATTGTAGATGAATTTTTAGAGTGTTTGTTCTAGGTCTGTGAAATATGCTGTTAGTATTTTAATGGGGATTTCATTGAATCTATAAATTGCTTTGGCTAGTATAGACATTTTAATGATATTTATTTTACCTGTCCATGAACATGGTATGGTCTTCCATTTGTTTATGTCTTCCTCTATCTCTTTGTTCAGTGTCCTGTAGTTTTCCGACTACAGGTCTTTTACATTCTTAATTTATTCCTAGGTATCTTAATTTTTTTGGTACAATGGTAAATGGGATTTTTGTTTGTTTGTTTGTTTGTTTTAGTTTCTCTTTCTGTGACTTGATTATTGGTATATAAAAAAGCCATACATTGCTGAGTGTTAATTTTATATCCTGCTACATTGCCAAATTCATTTATTAAGTCTAGTAATTTTTTGATGGAATCTTTGGGGTTTTCTATGTACAGTATCATGTTATCTGATAATAAGGACAATTTTACTTCTTCTTTTCCAATTTGGATGCCTTTTATTTCTTCTTGTCTGATTGCTGTGACTAGCACTTCCAGTACTATATTGTAAAGGAGTGGTGAAAGTGGGCATCCAGTTGTCATATTCTTTTTTTTATCTTTATTGTTCAGATTATTACAGTGGTTCCTCTTTTATCGCCCCCTAGCTCCCTTCCTCCCAGTTCCAACCCTACCCTCAGTCCTTACCTTACCCCCACTGTCCTCATCCATAGGTGTAGATTTTTGTCCAGTCTCTTCCTGCACCCCCATCGCCCCTTTCCCCCTGAGAATTGTCAGTCCACTCCCTTTCTGTGCCTCTGATTCTATTCTATTCTATTCTATTCTATTCTATTCTATTCTATTCTATTCTATTCACCAGTTTATTCTGTTCATCAGATTTTTTTATTCACTTATTTTTAGATTCACTTGTTGATATGTATTTGTTGTTCATAGTTTTTATCTTTATTTCTTCTTCCTCTTCTCAAAGAATACCTTCAGCATTTCATATAATACTGATTGGGTGGTAATGAACTCCTTTAGCTTTTCCTTGTATATGAAGCTCTTTATCTGACCTTCAATTCTGAATGATAGCTTTGCTGGGTAAAGTAATCTTGGTTGTAGGTTTTTGCTATTCATCGCTTTGAATATTTCTTGCCACTCCCTTCTGGCCTGCAAAGTTTCTGTTGAGAAATCAGCTGACAGTCGTATGGGTGTCCCCTTGTAGGTAACTAACTGCTTTTCTCTTGATGCTTTTAAGATTCTCTCTTTGTCTTTTGCCCTTGGCATTTTAATTGTGATGTGTCTTGGTGTGGTCCTCCTGGGATTCCTTTTGTTTGGGGTTCTCTGCACTACCTGGACTTGGAAGTCTATTTCTTTCACCAGGTAGGGGAAGTTTTCTGTCATTATTTCTTCAAATAGGTTTTCAGTATCTTGCTCTCTCTCTTCTTCTGGCACCCCTATAATTCTGATGTTGGTATGCTTGAAGTTGTCCCAGTGGCTCCTTACACTGTCTTCATATTTTTGGATTCTTTTTGCTTTTTGCTTTAACTCTTGGGGTTTTTTTGCTCCTTCGTATTTCAAATCTTTGGCTTGATTCTTGTGATCCTCTAGTCTGCTGTTGGATCTCTGTATATTCTTTATTTTAGTCAGTGTATGCTTAATTTCTAGCTGGTCCTTTTTCATATCCTCGAGGGTCTCACTAAATTTATTGGCGGTCTCTAGAAAATTCTTGAAAAACTTCATAACCGTGGTTTTGAACTCTATATCCAGTAGTTTGCTTTCCTCATTTTCTGTCATTTGTGACCTGTTTCTTTGTCTCCACATTTTGGCTGCTTCCCTGCATTGATAGAGTGGCTTTCTGTCTAGGTGTCCTATACGGCCCAGTGGCTCAGCCTCCCCAATTACCTGAGGTGGACACTCTTATTGCACCGCTTTTTGGCTTTGTGCACTGTCTTGTTGCAGCTAAGCCTTGATTGCTGTTGGTATCACTGGGAGTAATTGACCTCCAGGCCACTTGAGTGTGAGAATCAGCTGTGTTTACGGTGGGAGAACTTCTGTGCTGGAGACACCCTTACAGGACAAGACTTGCTTCAGTGGGGCTTTGGTGCTCACTGAGTCTGCCCCCTGAGTGTGTCCATTATGGATCTGAGTCTGCCCTCTGAGTGTGTCCCTTTGGTGCTCACTGAGTCTGCCCCCAAGTGTGTCTCTTGTATTCTGGATGGTCCCACTCTGACCACTGGGTACACTAGCTCTTGGATTTTCTAAGGAGGTGCTAATTTAGCTTCTGTCTGAGGCTACCCAGCCTTTTATATGCAAAAGCCTCTGCATGCAGCTTGGGTGGGGCAGTGTCTCAGGGATTCAACAGGGTGGAGCAAACAGCTATGGCTGATTCTCAGCCCTTCCCTAAGAGGCACTGGGTCTCAGTGTCCCTTGGCACCGCCAAGAGAAAGCTGCTCTGGGGTTCCTCCCAGTGCCAGACTGTCCAGCTTCTCCCCGTATGAGTCTGGATCCCCAGAAACTCACCCGGAACTGGAGGTCAGAGCCATCGGGAGCTTGTGACTCCCTCCGGATTGAAAAAGATAACCACATCCTCAATTGCCAGCCCTTTCCGCGAGCCCTTTCTGCGCACCTCCGTACGTCTGCGGTTTACTTCCGCACCTCCTCTGAGTCTCAGTCTCTTTCTAGATGTAGAATTTCCACTCAGCCAGCCTTCCTGTGGGTCTGGGTGATGTCCGTTTGTTTCTTTTCATTGTGGTTTTGAAATGGTTGTGTGAGGCAGCAATTCCAGGTGTTTACCTATGCCGCCATCTTCGTTTCTCTCCAGTTGTCATATTCTTAATGACTCCAATCTTATTTTTACTTACTCGTTTACTGTACCTTATTTGAGAGGTTATTAAGTCTGAACAATTTGGTGTAGATATAGGTTTTTGTTGTTGATTTCGAGAGTAGTTCTGATTGCTTCACCTGAGGGTGAAACACTTTAAAGCTGACTTCAGAAATCATTTGCTTTTCATAGATGTGATGCATAAAAATACATACTAGTTGATACTTATTTAAAGCAGTAATTAAACTTAGACATTACAGGTGTGATCCCTCCTCTTTGGAAAACTCTTTCTTGGAACTAGTCTTGATCATACTTCTGACTGGGGCAAAATTCAATTCTGGATGCATCAATGTTGAAGAGTAAGCCCCGTAAAATGAGAATTTTGGGTTTTTATCTTCAGTGTATTCTGAAAAGCCAGCACATTCAGAAATAAGCCAGACTTTTGATTACTTGATTTATATATTACTGCAATAAATAAATGTCTCAAAATCTATAGGAAGTTGTATTATGATTTCTGTGTATATTTAGTAAGGAAGGAAAGAGAGTTTCAGAACTTGTGGAAAAACAATTCCCACTCATCATCCAGGAATTTATTTTGTACAATTTCCTGAATGTATATTCTTTAACATGAAGTTTTACACTTTTTAAATGGTAATTTTTTATTATCTGTTTGATATTAAATTGTTAGAAATTCTTTTGGCAGAGAGATTTGTAATCTTTCCATTTTATCTTCTGGCTCTTGCTCACAGTGCATTGTTACTTTGTATTTTTAGTACATTTGTTTTATTAAGTCATCATTAATAAATTTTCCTGGATATAGATTGAGGGCAAATCCTCTCAAAGCAGGTTTGTGCTTACTTTATTTACCACAGATCTTGGAACTTAATCTGAGTTTAATATCTTTAAATCTCTTTTTTTTCCTCTTTCTATTTTTTTTTTATAAAATGTAATTGTAATTTTCATTATTGACTTTAGTGAGAGAGGAAGGGGTAGAGAAAGGGGAAGGAGGGAGAGAGAGAGAAAGAGAGAGTGGGGGGAGGAGGAAGAGGAAGAAACATTGGCATGCTTCTCATATGCACCCACCAGGGTTCGAACCCACAACCTGGGCATGTGCGCTAACTGGAAACTGATCCAATCACTTTTAGTGCACAGGACAACACTACCAATGAAGCCACATTACCTAGGGCCTAGATCTCCTTTTATACCCACAGAGTGTGAAGACATTCTGTGTGGATACTATTTTTCAGGATATACAGTCCCTCTCCACCTGGCTGACACCAAATGTCTTCCTTGTCATTACTCTGTGTTGGTTTACTAGTTTATTTTGTTTTGTTTTATCTACATTTTCACTGCGGCTATCACTCTTTTAGGAGTCTCAACTTTTTGTGAGAACCGCAGTTCTAAATCTTCACTTTGCAGGGATTCAAGATCTCAAATCTCCCACATGGATATTAAAATGTAAACTTAGTTATAGGAACTGACATAGCATCCCATGTCCCCAGGAGTTTATGTAGTAGCTATAGCAGTAGGTAACAACTGATCTTGTTTATGTGGCTTCCAGGAGTTTTCTTTATAGTGTTGTAAGCTCAGCTACGATTGAGGGATGGTTTCCAGATTCTGTAGGTTGCAAGATGAGAGATTTATTTCTCAAATGGAGATATGATTTTATGTTTTGAGTGTTAGTAATATTGATCCATATAGCCAATCAAATTGATGTTCTTTCTTGTTTCATTTTACCTTAATATAAAAGGAATATAATTTAATTCAGGAAAAATGCTTTGATAATAACTCTTGATTTATTCTCTGCAGTAAGAATATTGAAAGTACTTTAAAAGGAATAAAATATAAGTGATCATAAAACCGGAGGAATAAAAATCTTTCAGTAGTAGATTAACCTGAAAAAGACTCATTTTTAAAACCATGAACTGACGGTCAGCAACAGGAATAGGGAATTTCACATTTATTTTTGCCCTCACTCAACTTACACCTTCTGACAACTATTTGAAATATTCCTGGAAGATTAAGTTGCTGGGGCCAAAAATACATCACCAAAAGTGTCCCACAAGCAAAATCCCTGTCCTAATGTACAACCTTATAATTTCTCATGTTCATCTAGAGCAGGGGTGGGGAACCTTTTTTCTGCCAAGGGCCATTTGGATATTTTTAGCATCATTCGAGAGCCATACAAAATTATCAACTTAAAAATTAGCCTGCTATATTTATTCAAACATTTAATTAACTCACCCCTAATATCCTTGGCAGGACCTGATCAAATGATTTCTTGGGTCTTATACGGACCTTGGGCCAGAGGTTCCCCATCTCTGATCTAGAGAAATATGTTCTGGAACCTTTGGAACAGGACTTCCTCAATATATTCCTGGTTCCAAATCATCTATCAAAACCAGCAGAAAATTCAGTTCCCCTTCTTAGAGGTTTGAGTCTGAGTTATCCTCAGGGATAAATAAAAATTATTGGTTTCCCCTGCCTTAATTGTGCGTGTGTGTGTGTGTGTGTGTGTGTGTGTGTGTGTGTGTGTGTTAATCCTCACCCGAGGACATTGTTTCCGTTGATTTTTAAAGAGGTGGGTGGGAGCATCACTGCCTTATTTGCAAAAAAATATTTTTAACAAAGCTGCCTTAAAAGTAGATTTCTGGTCCGGCCAGCGTGGTTCAGTGGTTGAGCATTGACCTGTGAACCAGGAGATCACAGTTCAATTCCCAGTCAGGGCACATGCCTGGATTGCAGGCTCCATCCCCAGAGTGGGGCATGCAGGAGGCAGCTGATCAATGTTTCTTTCTCATTATTGATATTTCTATCTCCCTCTACCTTTCTCTCTGAAATCAATTAAAAAATATGTATATATTTTTAAAAGTTCATTTCTGCTATGTCATTCCTACTTTCAGTTGCCTTCCACAGTGAAATCTTAAGCATTCTCTGGAGAATACTGGTGCTGTGTCAAATTCTACCTTTCAGATGCTGCAAAATGAGCCCAAACACCTGATGGTTGAGCTTACTAACAGGCTCAGGTGCCAAACCTCTGGCAAGCACCTTCCACTGTTCCTTCTTGCCTCTCTCTTCATTTGATATACACTTACCCACTATTTACAGTAGTTCATTTCTTTGCAACATGAGCCCCAAAGTTTCATTCACTGAATGATAATTAACTTAGTCATGCTTATCTCCATGAATAGACATAGATTCTTTGTTCAGAATTTTCTATTAGTAATGAATCTGTGCAAAAAGAAACCATTGTATTTACCTGCTTCCAGACAGGGTAATCCAGACAGTTTAGGGGATTGCCATTCTTTCAGGAAAAAGGGAACTATTTTCAGGAAAACCTAGCCCTGCTAAAAGCTTTCCCTTGACTGACTGCTGTGTTTCAGTGGTTAGAATGTCGGCCCACGCACCAAAGGGTTTCGGGTTAGATTCCTGGTCAAAGGCATATACCTGGGTTACAGTTTCCATCCCTAGCTCCAGTCAGGGCAGATGTGGGAGGCAACCAGTCCATGTGTCTCTTACATCGATGTCTCCCCCCCCACCCCCCTCCCCCGCCTTCTATTCTCTCTAAAAATCAATGGAAAAAATATTCTTGGGTGAGGATTAATAATGAAAATAAAATAAAAGGCTTCTCTTTCTCCAGTGTCCATCTTGACCTTGCACACAGCCTTGAGAACCATTTTTAATACCTTTGACTAAGTAATTTTTCCTGCTAATGCAGAAAAACCTCTAAAATGTTATTTCCTTAGATATATATCTTCATTTTCTTTTGCTTTCTTCATAGTACTTAGTAATTTACTTACAAGCATAATAAAATCCTGTTATTTTGTTTACAAAGCTTTTTCTCAGACATCTCAAGTATGAATTTTATGAATTAAGCAATTATTCCTTGGATACAATTATTCCTAATTTGCTGATAACAAACATAAGCCATGGAATAGTAACTTGGGTTTCTGAGGGTCACGGGAAGAGTTACAACCCAAGCCTTCCTTTATCTCACATTTATGTTACTCTTACTGACATACTTTCCACATGGCTATAAAGTTCTTTTCACATTTTCAGGACTTAGGAATTACACATTTATGCTTGTGACCCAGGTTCAGAGGAAGATGTGAAAGCCACCTGATCCAACCACAAATAGTAATGAGTGACTGGGCGATGTCATTGTTCTGGACCCTTGAGATTCATCAATGAAGAATCCAAAAATCCCTGCTCTAGTTCTCTTAGGAAGTTTTAAGTGCTGTAAAGTAATCAAGCAGGGGAACGAATGCTGCGAGGGGCAGCAGCATTCTCAGAGGTGTAGGCCTCAATAGAAGATGAGACTTTAGTAGAAATGGAGGAGGATGTTTAAGCCACTCCTTTACCAAAATCTGTGATTTTTCTCATGTTTTTCCTTTTTGAGAAATAGTGCTATACCCCATCTTCTCTATTCTTAAATTAGAGTAGGCAGAGCACTCCTGGACAAGATCAAACCACTGTGAATGCAAGTGCCTCTACAAATTCAATTTATCCCCAGCTATATTTTTTATGACCTTCTTGTTATAAAATCATGTATTTCAACCCTCTTTTCCTTCAGAAAATGGCATTTTATCGTTAAGAAAAATGAGTTTTGAGAATACCTTTTTCAACCTTTTGCCCAAGCTATAAACCCGTCTTTATCCAAACTTCTTTTGTGTCTATTAGCTGTCCCATGTAGTCTCGTGTGTACTGTCCCACTGTATACTGCTCAGTATGAATACTCTAAACTCACTTTCTTGTCTCATACAAACTTCTCAAGAACAGTCTACCTGCTTCTGCTCTGTGTACTCTTCAACTCATATAATCTGATTTATGGTCCCCACATGGTAGTTGAACTTCCTCAGCAGGATTGCAGTAGACATACGTTTTAGCTTATTGGTCTTTTTATTGCATTTAACACTATTGATAGTTCTTTCTTTCTTTTATAGTTAGAATTGTTGAGTATAATTTATATGCAGTAAAATTCATGCTTTTTAGCATTCACTTCTGTGAATTTTGACAGACTTAGAGTCATGTAATCGCCACCACAGTCAAAATATAGACCAGTTCCATTCCCAGAAAATATTCCCTGATATTTGGGTCATGTTATAATTCTGTTACTATTCAAAATATTCCTCCTGCATGATTTCATTTACTCTAATGGTAGATGGCTTCCAATGATATTTAATGATGACTTCTAAATTTTTATCTCCCATCTGAATTTCTCTTTTGAGCTTGTTTTATATTACCAAGTGCCTGCCGATTATCTCCATTTGAAAAACCCAAGTCATCTCAGGCTCAATATGTCCAATACCAAACTAATCACTGTTTATCTAAACCTGTTCTCAGTAAGTGGTGCTGGTCTAATTAAGCCAAAATCCTGAATCCACTGTTGATAGACTTCTCCCTTGAGCTGTTTTTCTCTCATATACAGTCACCTGACAGAGTTCTCTGATTTTACCTGTTGTTAAATTTCTCCCTTCCTCTTTTTTTCCTTCTACTATTGCGTTAGACCTGCACTTCTACATGGGTGCCCCTTATTTCCCTGGCTCCAGTCTATAAGTTCATTCTATACCAAGCAGTCGTCTCTTTAAAATACAGGTCTGGCATTATCTCTCCTCTTTCATCTATCTGCTTAAACCCTTCAGGGTATTAGGTGGCAGAGAGGATATTCACCTTTAAGATAAACTGTCCCTGGCTGATGTTGCTCAGTGCTTGAGCATAGACCTAAGAACCAGGAGGTCACAGTTCGATTCCCAGTCAGGGAACATGCCTGGGTTGCAGGCTCCGTCCCCGGTAGGGGGGGTGCCAGAGGCAGCCGATCCATGATTCTCTCTCATTAATGTTTCTGTCTCTCTCTCTCTCACCCCCTTCTCTAAAATCAATTAAAAAATATATTTTTTAAAAGATAAATTGTCAACATCTCACTTTTATTACAAAATCTTGTTATATTTAGTAATAACAATTTTCTGAGTATATATACATAGGACATGAACGTAACTTTTGATTTACTTGGTTAACCTAAACACTAGCAGTTAAGTGTAGTGGTCAGTATTAAGGCGACAGTCTGACATAGCCTTTCGCTTTGTCTCTCAGTGATCTCTGGCAAGTTTCTTAACCTCTCTGAGTGTGTTTTATCATCCAGAAAATAGAGTATTTATTTCATAAAGCTGTAATGAAGATGAGCACTTAGCACAATGTCTTAAACATACTAACCACTCAATAAAAGTTAAATATTAATACTTCTATTTTTAGCTAGCATTAAGGGCTCAAATGTTTCCTTTAAACTTTATTAATATTACACAGAATAAATGGTCATGATCGCTGCCCTTAGAAATTTATAGTCCAAAGAAGAGAAGCTCAAGAATATGATACCATCTGAAAAGTTCTTAATTAAATCCTTAAAAAATTCCTTGTGAGATGGTAGAAAATCCCTTAGAGTAGTCCCTATGCATATATAACTTTGATTAAATTTGAATCCTCATTGTGTTACTTAATCTTCATAATGATAAGACACATCTCAAGGTGACCTCTGCTTTCATTTGGAAGGGAGAAGTTCTGCTTAGAATAGTGAATTCTAAGGAGAGTCTGTACCATGAAAATTTCAAGGCATTCATTAAAATAGAGGCTAAGAATAACAGTCATTTCCTGTTTAGGTCAGGAATAGAAAATTAGGAAGAAAACTAAAAGTAATGGGGGATTGGGGAGAATGAATAGGATAGCCAGTACACTTCTAATGGATATAAGTGTGTAGGATATGTATATATATGAAATATGAACTATAAAGCCATAAAGAGGAATGAAGTACTGATACATGCTACAACTACAGAGTTCTTGAATGAGCCTTGAAAACATTATGTCAAGTGAAAAAGTCACAAAAGACCACATATAGTATGATTGCATTTATATGAAATGTTCCAACTAGGCAAATTCTTAGTGACGGAAAATAGATTAGTAGTTACTAAAAGCTGGGGGGGAGAAGAAAGTGGGGAGGGAGTGCTGATTGCTGCGGGGTTTCTTTTGGGGGTGATGGAAGTTTTTTAAGTGAGAGAGAGGTAAGGATTGCATAACTGTGCATTTGATATAAACCATTGAATTATATACTTTAAAAAGGTGAATTTTAGTTCTGGCCAGTGTTTCTCAATGGTTAGAACACCAGCCTAGCACCAAGGGTCACAGGTTTGATTCCTGGTCAAGGGCACATACCTGGGTTGCAGGTTTGATCTCAGGTCCCAGTTGGTGCAACCAATCTATGTTCCTCCCCCTTCCCGTCTCCCAACCCTTACCCCGCACCACT
>PVJC01014636.1:0-36173 GCA_004026665.1 Murina feae
AAAAAAAAAACACTACTAGACTTAATAAATGAATTTGGCAATGTATCGGGATACAAAATTAACAACCAGAAATCTATGTTTTTTTTTATACACCAATAATGAAACCACAGAAAGGGAAACTAAAAAAAAAAAATCCCATTTACATTGTAACAAAAAAAGTTAGATACCCAGGAATAAACTTAACTAAGGAGGTAAAAGATTTGTAACTCAGAAAACTACAGGACATTGAAAAAGAGATACAGGAAGATATAAATGGAAGAATATATCGTGTTCATGGATTGATAGTTTCAACATCATTAAAATGTCCATACTACCCAAAGCAACCTATAGATTCAATGCAATCTCCATTAAGGTACCACAGACCTAGAACAAACTTTCCAAAAATTCATGTGGATAAAAGAAGACCCTGAATAACCACAGCAATCCTGAGAAAGAAGTACACAGTTGGAGGGATCATAATACCAGATATCAAGCTATACTATAAAGCCACTATTCTCAAAACTGAGTGGTACTGGCAAAGAACAGACATATAGATCAATGGAACAGAATAGAGAACCCAGAAAGCAACCCAAACAATTGTGCTAAATTAATATTTGTCAAAGGAGGCAAGAGCACATCATAGCAAGTGGTTGATCAGCCTTAGCGTATCATTAGCATATTATGCTTTCATTGATTGAACAGCAGACAGTATATTAGTCTTTTATTATATAGGATAACTAACCATTATTAGTATTTCTAGATTATCCTTGAGAAGATCAAAGTAAACAAAAAATATTCAAATGAATTTTTCACACTTCCATATTTAGAATATCTTAAATTTGCAAATGTTTGTCAAAGTATTGAGTAAAGGGCATTATTAATTTCAGAAATGAATTACATCAATGAAAAATGATGGCTTAAATAAGTCTAGTAAGATGGGATATGTTATTTTATTTATTTATTTAGAGAGGAAGGAAGAAAGACAGAGATACATTGATGTATTCGAGAAGCAATGATCAGTTGCCTCTTATACACACTCTCACAAGTGATTGAAGGTGCCCCCACCAGGGATCAAACCTACAACCCAGGTATGTGCCTTGATTTAGAATCAAAATGGCAACTTTTTGGTGCATGGGATGATGCTGCAACCAATTAAGCCACACTAGTGTGTTTTAGGGTGGTATGTATTATTTTTTAAATTAAAAAATCGTAAGTACAGAAAAAGCTAATTTTCACTTGAGAAAAATTAAAGGTAAGCAAAAAGACTTTGAAAGAGATATTGATTCCACCACTCATAATACCTTTGCTCCTCCACCCCTTGATGAGAAATATTTTTTCATATAACAGTAGCAGTCATACTAGTACTAGTAATAGCAGCTGCAGAAAGGATTATGAAATTATCCCATTTTCTGGCTAATGAAAAGAAAATAGGATTTCACCAAGTCTACTATCTACCTATTCCAGGACTTCTGTGAGCATTAAATGAGATGAGGCATGGGAAAATGCTTCACATACATTTGATTAAAGTGTAAAATGTTTCTACCAGGCTATAAAGCAAGTTGTGTTCCTGGGCTGATGAAACTTCACAGAAGCTAGTCATCGCTAGGGAGAGGCACCCTGATGTTGCTATGTGATGTCATTATACTGCGTCCATAGCCACTGTTTCTGGGCTGGATTGGGCAGTGGGCCACATTTTGCACCATGGGGTCTCAACAGCATCAGCTGCGATTTGGTGGGGTGTTGCTCTGGGTGGTAGTCAGGCCTGTGTCCCACTTGGGGGAAGCTGAGTGTTGCTTTGTGGGCGCCAGGTCCGCGGTGCCATTTACTGCTAAATGGCCTGCCTGTCGCTAGGGAGAGGAAGCCAGGTGTTGATACCTGACATTATTACCCTGCGCCCACAGTCACTGTTTCCATGCTGGGCTGTGCTGGGCTGTGTGCCACATTTTGCGCCAGGGGGTCTCAGTAGTATAGGCTGCAATTTGGTAGGCTGTCGCTCCAGGGTAGTGGCGGGGCTTGTTTCCCTTGGGGGAAGCCAAGTGTTGCTTTGTGGGCTGCAGGTCCATGGTGTCTTTTCTCTGTAAATGGCTAGTGCTTGTTATGGCAGCTCCTGCATTGAGTGTCTGCCCCCTGGTGGTCAATGCACGTCATAGTGACCAGTCGACACTTAGCATATTATTCTTTCATATATATCAAACAGTATGGTTGACAATGCTATTTATAACCAAGTGAGGACTGAATTTTACTTTGCTGAAGGATGTTGAAAGACAGAAGAGAAATCATTATAACACGTAAAGGTTACATAATAGGGAGTGTCCAATCCGATGCCACACATGACGGATATTATAATCAAATAATCTATGCATTATTGTAGGTAAGGATGTGAAAACACTAATTTGAAACCTCTAAAATAATTGATGAAGTTATGAAATTAGAAACTTGTCTTAGTTTGAGAAGCATATACCTAAGAACTAAGTATAACTTACTTCAGAACTAAGTATAAATTATTTCATCTAACAACTCCTCTCACTAATTTTCAAACTTATCCTATATAATAAAAGGGTAATATGCAAATTGACCCTAACAGCAGAATGACTGAGAATGACTGGCCACTGTGAGACACTGACCACCAGGGGGCAGATACGCAATGCAGGAGGTGCCCCCTCGTAGTCAGTGCACTGCCAACAGGGGCAGCTCTGCTCAACCGCAAGCAAGGCTGATGGCTGCCAGCACAGCAGTGGTTTTGGGAGCCTCTCCTGCCTCCTCAGCAGCACTAAGGATGTCCAACTGCAGCTCAGGCCTGCTCCACTGGCAAGTGGACATCCCCCGAGGGTGCCCAGGCTGCCAGAGGGATGGATGACTGTCAGCTTAGGCCCAATCCCTTGGGGAGCAGGCCTAAGCCAGCAGGTGGATATCCCCCGAAGGGTCCCAGACTGTGAGAGGGCACAGGCTGGGCTGTGGGAGCCCCTCTCCCCAAGTGCACAAATTTTTGTGCACTGGGCCTCTAGTTTTAAGATAATTATAATTTATTATAATTTATAATTTGACAGGTCCTTTGCAGGACAGTGATGCTTTAAGTTTTTATGCCCAATTAAACTTAAAAAAACTAAACAAAGAGAAAACACTTGATAACCCCTCTAATGAGAACAAATTTATACCTAATCCACTGTACAATACAAACCAAAATTTTGGCACACACCACAATTCATTTAAATGTTTTTTAATTACTACATTTTCAGTGGAGTTATTACCAGTTGAGAAGAGAAAAACAACATCTGCTGAACTAAAACTCAACTATTATGTACCATGCACAAGGCTGGGTGTTTTTTTTGTTGTTGTTTCATTTTTTAATTTTGCTTTATTGCTTAAAATATTACGAAGAGTAATACATATGTCTTCTTTTTTTTCTTCCCCTTGACCTTCCCCCAGCCTCCCCTACCCCCAGTGTTTTGTGTCCATTGGTTATGCTTTATATGCATGCACAAAAGTCCTTTGGTTGATCGCTTACCCTCCTCCCCCACCCCCAACTCTCCCCGGTCTTGCTGCTGTAGTTTGACAGTCTGTTTGATGCTGCTCTGCTTCTGTATCTATTTTTGTTCATCAGTTTATAATGGTCTTTATTATCCATAAATGAGTAAGGTCATGTGATATTTTTCTTTCATTGACTGGCTTATTTCACTTAGCATAATGCTCTCCAGTTCCATCCATGCTGCTGCAAATGATAAGAATTCCTTCTTTTTTACAGCAGCATAGTATTTCATTGTGTAGATTTACCATAGTTTTCTAATCCATTCATCTGCTGATGGGCACTTAGGCTGTTTCCAAATCTTAGCTATGGTGAATTGTGCTGCTATGAACATAGGGATGCACATATATCCTTTCTGATTGGTGTTTCTGGTTTCTTGGGATATATTCCTAGAAGTGGGATCACTGGATCAAATGGGACTTCCATTTTTAAATTTTGAGGAAACTCCATACTGTCTTCCATAGTGGCTGCACCAGTCTACATTCCCACCAGCAGTGCATGAGGGTTGCTTTTTCTCTGGATCCTCTCTAGCATTTGTTGTTTGTTGATTTGTTGATGATAGCCATTCCTACAGGTGTGAGATGGTACCTCATTGTTGTTTTGATTTGTATCTCTCAGATGATTAGTGACTTTGAGCATGTTTTCATATGCCTCTTGGCTTTCTGAATGTCCTGTTTTGAAAAGTGGCTATTTAGGTCCTTTGCCCTTTTTTTGATTGGATTATTTTCCTTTTGTTAAGTTGTATGAGTTCCCTATAAATGTTGGAGATTAAACCTTTATCGGTGATAACATTGGTAAATATGTTTTCCCATGCAGTGGGCTTTTTTGTTGATGGTTTCTTTTGCTATGCAGAAGCTTTTTATTTTGATGTAGTCCTATTTGTTTATCTTCTCTTTATTTTCCAATGCCCTAGGAGCTGTATCAGTGAAGAAATTTCTTCGGCATATGTCTGAGATTTTGTTGCCTTTGGATTCCTCTAGTATTTTTACGGTTTCCCATCTTACATTTAAGTCTTTTATCCATTTTTAGTTTATTTTTGTGTATGGTGGTCTAGTTTCATTTTTTTGCATGTACCTGTCCAATTTTCCCAACACCATTTATTGAAAAGACTGTCTTGACTCCATTGTATGTTCTTGCCTCCTTTGTCAAATACTGAGCATATTGGTTCAGGTTGATTTCTACGTTCTCTGTTCTGTTCCATTGATCCACATGTCTGTTCTTGTGCCAGTACCAGGCAGTTTTGAGAACAGTGGTTTTGTAATACAGCTTGATATTTGATACTGAGATCCCACCTACTTTGTTATTCTTTCTCAGGATTGCTGCAGCTATTCGGGGTCTTTTTTAAATTCCAGATGAATTTTTGGAGAGTTTGTTTTAGGTCTGTGAAATATGCCATTGGTATTTTAATGGGGGTTGCACTGAATTTATGGATTGCTTTAGGTAGTATGGACATTTTAATGATATTGATTCTAGCAATCCATGAACATGGTATGTTCTTCCATCTGTTTATGTCTTCCTCTATCTCTTTTTTCAAAGTCCTGTAGTTTTCTGAGTAGAAGTACTTTACCTCTTTAGTTAAGTTTATTCCTAGTTATCTTAATTTTTTTGTGTCACGGTAAATGGGATTTCTTTTTTAGTATTTTTGTAAGTTCACTATTGGTGTATAGAAATGCCATAGATTTCTTGGCATTAATTTTGTATCCTGCTACATTGCCGAATTAAAATTAAGTCTAATAGTTTTTTGATGGATTCTTTAGGGTTTTTTTTATGTGCAATATCATGTCATCTACAAATAAGGACAGTTTTACTTCTTCTTTTCCATTTTGGATGCCTTTTTTTCTTCTCCTTGTCTAATTGGAATGGCTAATACTTCCAGTACTATGTCGAACAAGAGTGGTGAGAGTGGCTGTTTCTAAGGCTGGGTTTTTTAACACTAGCTTATTCAATTAAAGAGGCAATAAAGCTTTATTATTTCCTTATGAAATAACAAAAACAAACAAACAAACAAACAAACAAAAACCTGAGGCACAAAGAGATAAAGCAATGTGCAAAAATCACATCTAGGACTGAAAAAGGTAAGGGGAATAGAGAAAATAAAAAATGACTCCCATTTGCTAGTTCAGACATTTTCAATCAGTATGCTGCAAGAATTTTTAAAACATGCAATGCACCTGACTATATAGTCAGGGGCACTGACCTCTTTTCCCTTGGATTGACAAATAAAATAGTGATAACAGTAAACATAATAGCTGTCCAATGTGAGTGCATCAAAATTATACCTATTTGTTGTTATATCTGCAAAAATATAATATATAAATTTTGGTGTGCTACAGAATTTTAGTAATTAGTTTATGTGTGTCATGAGATGAAAAAGTTGAAAATCACTGTGCTAATCCATGGGTATACTACTAAGAGAAAAGGGAAATTCAAAAGGGGGCAGTGATTAGCCAGGTGATGCAAAAAGCGTGTGTCAATGGACATGCTTTGATGTAATAGCAGGGAACCAAGAGAGATGTTTGAGGGCAGATAAAAATACAGACTGGTATAGAGACCATGACATTTTATCTTCTATGTTTATGAATACAAAGTTAAACTGCTATAAACTTATAAAATGGTTCAGTCTACTATAACATTATAAAAATGTTCAGCTTACAAACCAAATTCTGTTTTAAATAAATCTCTGTGATAAAGATATAAACCATTTAGTGGGTGGGAGTAGGTGTTTCACTTAGCCAGGCTCCAAAGAACTATTACTACCCAGAGTCTGGGTTCTGCCCTTTCATAACACTGGTACACTTCCTGATCTCACTGGGTCCTTCCTCCCAAGAAAATTGTAGGACCCTGCAGGGCCAGGGAACTGTACAAATCCATTCTCTGACCCCAGCTCAAGGTGATCCACATTGTAGACCCCCCATGCCCAGTCCATGAGAGACAGAAAATTACTCAGAGAATTTAAAGTAGAAAGAGACAATAAAATTTTGAATAAAGTATAAAGGTACAAATCATCTCTGTATTCTTTTTTTAAAAATTCTTTATTGTTTAAAGTATTACATATAGTATTACATGTCTCCTTTTTTTCCCCATTGGTCACCCCTACCCCCCAGGACATGTCCCAATCCTCCTAATGTCTGTATCCATTGGTTATACTTATATGCAAGGCCTTTGGTTGATTTCTTACACTCCACCCTACCCTTCCCTGCCATTCCTCTGATGATTGACGGACTGTGTGGTGCTTCTATGTCTCTGGATCTATTTTTGTTCATCAGTTTATGTTGTTCATCATACTCCACAAATGAGTGAAATCATGTAATATTTTTCTTTCTCCGACTGGCTTATTTCGCTTAGCATAATGCTCTCCAGGTCCATCCGTGCTGTTGTAAATGGTAAGAGTTCCTTCTTTTTTACAGCAGCATAGTATTCCATTGTGCAGATGTACTACAGTTTTTTAATACACTCATCTGTATTCTTAATAGCATCAAATATTCAACAGATTTTATAAATTAAAATCTAATATAAGATGTATTTTTTTCTCTTTCAAACGTTTGCTCTGAAGGAAAACCCACAGACATTTCTATCAGTGAACAATACTATCAGTGAGCTCACCAGCCTGACTCTTTCAGCTTTCTCCTCATCTTTTATATTTATTTGTTCCTTTCCTTTCTTTTGACAAATATGTTCAGTTCTTTTGACCAATAGGTTTTGCTTTCTATTTTCACCCCACCACAAATCTTTGGCCTCTGATTTATAGGGTAAAATCTCTCTACCTATAATCATTATATTCCCTTATTTATTCACTGCAGTTGGTCAAAAGCAATTTCTCCCATCATCTACACAGCATCTAATATTCCACTTCCTGTGTAAAGTTTTTCTAAGCTAAAGAAAAAATTCATTTTTTGCTAGACCAATCACACAGAAACAAGTTTATTACCTTTGAGGTACAAAATACACTTACTACTTTACCAGTATATATTTTTTATTTATGCCACTTATTCAGTTACTTGGCTGTCTTCTATATGTGTATGTTGTTATTGCAAAACCCAACCATATGCTGCCTACAAAAGAAACATCTAAGTTGCAAAGACAAAGGTAGATTCAAAGTAAAAGGGTAGAAAATTATTCTCCAAACGAAATAATATCAACAGACAAGTAAGTGTAGCCATATTTATATCTGATAAAATATACTTCAAGATAAAGATAACAAGAGATAAATATGGACACTTTATAATGTTAAGGACACTGCATCAAGAAAATGTAACACTTCTTAATGCACCCAACCACGGAGCTTCAAAATATATAAAACAACTACTTACAGAACTAAAGGAAGAAACATATCAACACATATTTCTCCATTGACAGCTCTATATAGATCAACCAAACAGAAAATCAATAAAGAAATATCAGCCTTTAATGAAACACTAGAATAAATGGACATAATTGACATTTATAAAACCTTTCATCCCAGAATATCACATTATACATTCTTCTTCAGTGCACATGTAACATTCTCAAGGACAGACCATATTTTGGGTCACAAAGCTAGCATCAACAAATTCAAGATTAAAATTATACCAAGCATATTCTCCTACCCCAATGCCTTGAAATCAGAAATCAATTGCAAAAAGGGAAAAAAAACCCACCAATACATGGAAATTAATCAACATACTAATAAAAAATAACTGGATGAAAGATGAGATCAAAATACATATAGAGACAACATAGAAAGATCTGGAAAGCATTATGCTAAGCAAAATAAGCCAGTCAGAGAAAGACAAGTATCACATTATCTCACTTACTGGTATATGTGGAATCTAATGAACAAAATAAACTGACAAATGAAACGGATCTAGAGTCACTGAAGCATGCAACACACTGGCAGTTCTCAGAGGGAAGGGGGTTGCCAAAAGAGATAAACTAAAGAACAAATATGCATATATATGCATAACAGAAGAACATAGACAAGAGTGTGGTGAAGGCCTGAGGAGAGGACCGAGTGGGGAGATTGGGGGTCAATGGGTGGGGAAAAGGGAGACAGTCATAATACTTTCAACAATATAGGTAAATCCAAATAAATAAATAAAAAACAAAGAAAACAATAATCCCCAATGGTGTCTGAGTTATTTTAATTGTAACCTAATCTTTTAGGATAAGAACAGGATATAATAAATGCTTTAAAATGGTGGACTTGCTAGAAAACTACACAAAGTGCAAAATAATATGTGAAAGCAAGCATATGTAAACTTAAAATATGAACAAATGTTATTTTATTCTACAATGGTAAAAAAAAAAAAATCCTCTCAAGTAAAAGGTATGTATTGTGCTATTATCCAAAAATATTAGAGTAAGTTAACAAGATTTTTAAAAATGACTTTAAAGTCAAAATTACTCCCTGTACTTGCATAGAAAATGTTGTTTATAGGCAAGTAAAATTATATAGAGGCAAATAATCAGAAAGGCTACATTTATTATTAACAAATAATCATTTATTCTTCCTGAAACAAGAAAAAGGCTTTAAAGAAGGTAAAGGGATTAGCCAAAGAACATTGCATAATCCACAGACACAGACAACAGTGTGGTGAAGGCCAGAGAGAAGGGGGGTTCAGAGGCTGAGTGAGGTAGGCAAAGGGAGGGAAAATGGGGACATCTGTAATAGTGCAAACAGTAAAGTTAAAAAATAAATCTCTGGATAGGTTTTTTCCCATGGGGTGGAAAAAAGAATTTTCAAAGATGCTAAAGATCCTTCATTATCAGACATAAGAGCATGACTACTACAAGAGGATGCCAGATGGGAGGTCTAAAGTTCAAGCAAACAGGCAAGATGGGATCTGAAGGAGCTGAGGAGCCAGTGGGAAGAATGTAGAAAGAGACCAAATATAGCAAAAATAGGAAAAAAGTCACCCTTGGTTTTAGCCAGGAAAATAAAAAGGGCAATAGCATTTTCTTCTTTTCATGAAGTTTGAACATGTGGTATACTGCAATCACCCAGCTATAGGGGCAAGTAAAGAGTCATAGGAAAAACTGCACCTAAGTAAATCAATATAACCATACAGACCCATAATTATTTATTCTTAGAAATCAATTATTTCCACTCTACAGAATGTGAAGTAGAGTTTGGAAAATAAAATGTATTATAAAGTGAATGATACCAACAAGGAGATCTATGCAAGCTATTAGATATTCTTTCCTTGAAATTCCAAGGCCCTCATGTGCACTTCTACAGATCATCTTATCTCTGGTAGGCAGAAAAATACTTTTCCTTTTAACACATGATTTCTATCTTCACCTTTTATCCTTAATGCTCCTGTACATAGGAATGGGAGAACTTATCTGTTTGTTAAAAATCCACTTTTCTTGGAAGAAAATTTTTATATTTAAAATAAACTAGTACTGATGATTGAGCAATTAAAAAAAAGAAGAAAATATCAAAAGGTTGTGAAAAAGGAAAGGTGTTTAGCAGTCAGAGAAACAATGATTTACTGTGTTAAGGTACACTCTTCAGAAGATTAAAAATGGCGGCAGTGTAAGTGGACAGGCTCCCAGGAACAAACTGAAATTACAGAAAAACTTCCCGAATAATCAACAGCAGACTCGCTGGAGAGAACCCTGACACCTGAGGACTGAAAGTGGAGACAGCATAGAGACTGGTAGGAGGGGTGGAAGCGGGAAAGGGTTGGCCAGGCACCCACAGATGGCAACTGAACTTCCAGAGAGATATCTGAGCTGTGTGTGTGTGTGTGTGGGGGGTGGTTTGCCACTGAGAACTCTTGGATCTAATCCCCACCCAGGGCCCCCCAGCAGAGAGCACCAGAACTGAGAAGGGTACCCACATAATATATGGTTGTAAAAAGCAGCAGGGATGCTGTCTGCCAGGGAGTGACAGCTGGAAATTCAGGCACCCTCTTAAAGGGCCAACACACAAGTTCCTATAGAGCCACCTACCTTGTGCTCTGGCAGAGGGTGGGCAGAGTGGACTGGAGCTGTGTGAGAAGCCAGGATTGGGAATTCAGGGGTTAGAACTCAGAAGGCAGATACCCCGGTTTCTTGTGCTGTTGTTATTCCCTAATGCAGCAGAGGACATCTTTCCCTAACAAACATTTGCCTTGCCTAGGGGGAAGACAGTTGTCCCACTCTACTAAAAAAAAAAACAAAACACAAAACTCCTTCCACACCTGAGGCCACTTAAGAGATTAAAAGTAACAATTAGCCTCAGGCAGAAGCAACTGCCTCACCCTGTTGAAAAACAAAACAAAACAAAAAAACTCTCCCCACACCTGAGAACAATTGCCTGGGGACAATTAAAGTTGGAATCCTATCAGTCTGTAGTCAGAGTCAGTCTCTGGAATCTTTGAGTCTTTACCTGATTCAATTAGTCAGAAACAGCATTTGACACTGTCCTGCCCTTGAGATTGAGAGGTGTAGAACATCAACCTAATACATAGTCACAAACCCAAAGAGACAGTCAAAATGAGGATATTAAGAAACAACCCCAAATGTAAAAACAAGAATTCTCCAGAAGAAGAGGTAAATGAAGCAAAGATAAGAAATTTATCTGAAACAGAGTTCAGAGTAATGATGGTAAAGATGCTCAACAACATGAGAAAAGGTATAGTAACTATGAAAAAAGAACAGTCAGAAATAAAGAATGACATAACACAAATAAAAAACACATTGGAAGGAAGATACGCTCTTCAAATATAAGTAAAATAATAAAATGAATTTATTTCAAACACATTGTTCCTGCTCTTCAAAAGAAAGTGTTTTTGCCCAGCCAATGTAGCTCAGTGGTTGAGTGTCATAAACCAAAGATCAAGTTTTGATTCCTGGTCAGGGGGCATGCAGGAGGAAGCAGATCATTGAGTCTCTCATCATTGATGTTTTTAGCTCTCTCTGCCTCTCCCTTCCCCTCTGAAATCAATAAAAATTTATTTAAAAAAATACTGTTTTACTATTTTTAAATGTCCAAAAAGGCAGTATATTGAATCTTTTATAACTTAAGTGAAAATTTAATATAATAAATATAGAACAGTCTGATAATAGTCAACACTTACAGAGTTAATTCTTTAGAGATTATGTGAATTCTTGGCAGTAATTTGTCTTTTTATATTTTTTCCATCTATTTTTGAAAGGTATTTTTATTATTTTAAAATAAAAAAATGTGATTTCTGCAAAAACTAGACAGTTTTACCATAGCATTAGCATTATTAATTTGTTTTTATTTAAAGTAAAAGCATAGGAGATGTTAAGAAGTACCTAGGTTTAAAGTATTTTTGAAATGTTTTAATAAATAAAAGCAAAGCTGAACAGTTAATATAAACAATGGGAGATAAAAAAATATTTACTACCCACAATATCAGGTATTGTTTAAGGAAGTAGTGTAGGCAAGATTCTATAACATGTTGTTTATATTACTTTGTCAGATCTAGCAGATTTCTATTCAGAAGTTTTAAAAAATGATTTTTATATTAGTCTCAGAAATAATTCTATTTTTATTGAATTTATTGGGGTGACATTCTATATAATAAAAGTCTAATGTGCAAAGTGTCCCCTTGGGAGTTTGACCGGGAATTTGATCACTTGCTATGACATGCGCTGACAACCAGGGGGTGGCACAGAATGAAGGAAGACCTGGGCCAGCAGCCAGCAGCCGGGGGAAGGAAGACCCCAATCGGCACTGATAATCAGCCAGGCCGAGGGACTCTACCTATGCATGAATTTTGTGTAATAGGCCTCCAGTTGGTTAATAAAATTATACAGGTTTTCAATTCTATAATTTTACAAAACATCATCTGTACATTGTATTGTGTGTTTGCCAACCCAAGTCGTCTCCTTGCTCACCATTTATCCCCCTTTTATCTCCTCCACCTCTTCCTTCCCTATAGCAATCACTGTTGTCTGTGTCCATGAATCTTTTTTTCTTTGCTTAATCCCTTCACTCTTCTCAACCAGCTCCAACTCCCTTCCCTTTGACAGCTATAAGTCTATTTTCTGTATCCATGAGTCTGTTTCTATTTTGTTAGTTTATTTTGTTCAATGGACTCCACATTACAAAGGTCATACACAATGATCAAATGGAATTTATTCCAGGGATGAAAGGTTGCTACAATATCCACAAATCAATAAATGTTATACACATTTAAAAACTTAAAAAATAAAGACCACATTATCATATCAATAAATGCAGAAAAAGCATTTGATAAAATCCAGAACCCATTTAAAAAAACTCTTAGCAAACTAGGAATAGAGGAAACATATCTTAATGTAATAAATAATGTTTTACAATTGATTTGCAGAGAGAAAAGAAGAGAGAGAGAAAGATTGATCAGTTGCCTCTTACAAGCACCCTGACCAGGGGTCGAATCTGCAATGTAGATGTGTGACCATACCAGAATCAAACCCTCAACCTTTTGGTGTACAGGACAATGCTCCAACCAACTGAGCCACCCAGCCAGGGAGAAATAATGCTATTTTTAAATTCAAGAAATATATGCAAAAGTCACCCTTATACAAATAATTCATCTCTAAATTTTGATATTTAAATAATAGAATTACCTCCAATTATATAGAACTGGTCATTATCTGTCTTAACAGTATAAAAATGAGTCACAAAATTACCCTCAGTATATGTAATTCAAACATTTTAATTGTTTGGGGGAGGGTGAAGTAAAGTTACTCTGTTAAATGTAGTAGTTCTCAAGGTATGGTCTCCAGAACAATAGCGTCAGCATCACAAGGGAACTTGTTAGAAATTTCCTGGAAATTCGGGGATCTTATCCTAGACCCACTAATTCAAAAACAATGAAGGAAGGGTCCATCAATCCTTTTTTTAAACTTTATTTTTATTGTTAACACAAGAAAGCCTGGTGCACAAAAATTTGTGCACTCAGGGGGGTCCCTCAGCCTGCCCTGTGCCCTCTCGTGGTCTGGGACCCCTCGGGGATGTCCACCTGCTGGTGTGCCTGGCCAGCCTGGGTGAGGAGCTGATTGTTGGTTCAGGCTGCCCACAGTCCCTTCAGGGTTCGGGTCCCTACTGGGGTGCCTGGCCAGCCAGGATAAGGGGCAGAGGGCAGTTTCAGGCTTCCCACAACCCCTTCAGGGTTCGGGTCCCTACTGCAGTGCCTGGCTAGAAGCAGGTATCTGGGATTTATTCAACTTCTATAATTGAAACTTTGTTGCCTTGGTCCCATGCTCGAAGCCTGGGTTGCCCCTGGCAACCCAAGGTCCCAGCCCGGCAGGTATCTGGGGTTTATCTTCTATAATTGAAACTTTGTAGCCTTGAGTAGAGCTCAGGGCCCACACAGCCCTGGCTTCCTCCATTGCCCAAGGCAACTCCAGCTCTGTGGCCTCCGCCATCTTAGTTGAGTTAATTTGCATATTTGTTCCTGATTGATTGGTGGGCATGGCTTGTAGGTGTAATGGAGGGTCAATTTGCATATTACTCTTTTATTAGATTAGACTATTACAAATGTCCAATTTCTCCCCCTTTGTCCACCTCCACCTAATCCCTGCCCTCCCCTCCCTCTGGCCATTGCCACACTGTTACTTGGGTCTATGGTTTATGCATATATGTTCCCCAAACCCCACTCTCTTCTGACAGCTGTCAGTCTATTCTATGTGTCCCTAACTCACTTTCTATTTTGTCAGTTTATTTTGTTGATTATTCCACATATATGTAAGATTATATAGTATTTGTCTTTCTCTGACTGGCTTATTTCACTTAGTATAATAATCTCCAGGTCCACACATTCTGTCACAAAAGATAAGATTTCCTTCCTTTTTCCAGTCACATAGTATCTCATTATGTAAATGTAATAGCTTTTTTATCCACTCATCTATTAATGGGAACTTGGGCTATTTCCAAATCTTGGCTATTATAAATAATTCCGCCATAAATATAGAGGTTCATCTATTCTTCTGAATTAGTTTTTTGGGTTTCTTCATATATATTTCCAGAAGTGGGATCACTGTGTCAAAAGGCAATTTGAATTTTAATATTTTGAGGAAACTCCATACAGTTTTCCACAGTGCCTGCACCAGTCTGCATTCCTACCAACAGTGCATGAGGGTTCCCTTGTTTATTGATTCTCCAAGGTCTGAGGTAATATCTCATTGTGGTTTTAATTTGTATCTCTCTGATGATTAGTGACTTTGAGCATTTTTTCGTATGTCCATTGGCCATCTACATGTTCTTTTTGAAAAAGTGTCTATTAAGATCCTTTGTCTTTTTTTTAATTTGATTATCTTCCTGGTGTTGAGTTGTATAAGTTCTTTATATATTTTGGAAATTAAACCCTTATCAGATGTATCACTAGCAAATATTTTCTCCCATACAGTGAGTTCTATTTTCATTTTGTTGATGGTTCCTTCTGATGTGTACATGCCTTTTAGTTTCATGTAATCCCTTTTATTTTTTCCTTTCCCTTCCCTAGGAGATTTACCAGCAAAAAATATTGCTATGAGAGATGTCTAAGATTTTACTGCCTATGTTTTCTTCGAGGACTTTTATGGCTTTGTGACTTACACTTAAGTCTTTAATCCATTTTGAGATTATTCTTTTATATAGTCTAAATTGGAGGACTAGTTTTATATTTTTGCATGTACCTGTCCAATTTTCCCAATACCATTTATTGAAGAAACTGTCTTTACTCCACTGCATGTGCTAGCCTCCTTTGTCAAATATTAATTGACTTGGCATTATTTTATTTTGGGGATCTTTGTTCTGTTCTATTTTTTTTTAATATATTTTATTGATTTTTTACAGAGAGGAAGGGAGAGAGATAGAGTTAGAAACATCGATGCTAGAGAAGCATCGATCAGCTGCTTCCTGCACACCCCCTACTGGGGATGTGCCTGGAACCAAGGTACATGCCCTTGACGGGAATCGAACCTGGGACCCTTTAGTCCGCAGGCCGACGCTCCATCCACTGAGCCAAACTGGTTAGGGCCATATCTGCTTTCTTTAGAACCCTGAAAAAAATAATATTTCCAAAATAAGCCACTGAGAACCACAGGAACCTTCCTCCAGTTAAATACCCAGTGCAGTTATTCTGGCTCTGGCATTAGAAAATAATAAATTTGTACGTAGCATGTCAATACATTGCTATAACATTATAAAACATAATCAATACTGCTTAAGAAGAAGATATTTACCTCTTCTAATTCCTGTCACAATTTTTTTACATGATATTACCTAAATTCCCTAAAATGTTTACTTCTATTAGTTTTATTGGACCATGGTCTGAATCTAGCAAGTGTTCTTAAAAGAGGAGCACATAATAGGCATTTATATAGAAGAAACATTTCTTTAGAAAAAACATGATTCCATCTGAGAGTCTCCTGAAACTATATAATAAGACTTTTAAAATAATTCTGTACTTTTCCAAAATTGTTGAATATCAGAAAACCCATGTTTCTCTTTTCTCTCCCCCATCCCCTTTCTCTTTCTTGCCATCCTAATTACAGAACAGGAATTAGAACAAGTGTTTAATACAGGTAGAATTTTGAAACAGTATTAACTAAGTGCATACTATAACAAGAACTGTTACTGGTAACTGATAAAGATTATGGTTTACTGAATACTAGGCTATGTATTGCACCCTTTACAAACATTTTCTCTAAACCTGACAACTCTAAAAACTCAGTATTACTATTCCAATTTTACATAGAAAGAAATTAAATTCTCTAAAATCAAGCTTCTCATTTCAATCTGCCTAACATTACATAACTGGTAAAATAGTAAAACTGATAATTTGAATGCAAGCTAATTCCTAAGCCTGCTGCTCTTTTCTTCTATATGATATTGCTCACCTAGATTATATTTATTACATGTTTTCTATAACAATATACTTAAATGACATTATATTTTTAGTGCATTACTTTTTTCTGAATAATTTTTTGGGATTTCTGGTAGTTAATAAAAATATTAATCCTAAAAGTATGTGTTAAAGAAATCTCCAGAATGATTTTTCCAAGTCTGGACTTAAATCCCATATTCCTTGCTTCAATTCTGATCTATGAGGAGTTGCTTCTGGCAGAGAAAGATAAAATGAAACAGTAGTTTTGCAACTCCTGCAAATCAAGTGTTCCAGCGTTAAGGAAAGTTTAATTTCCAATAGACTCAGGATTGAGCACTGTGTCCTCTTTTCATTTTTTTTTAAACTGAAGGTTTTCTCAAAGGTCACTAGAAAAATATTAGAATAGTAATAAAGTTTAAATAAAATAAAAGACACAGCAATTATTGCAAAGTTAGAGACTTCAGCAATCCTCTAGTAGTTGAATATTTAAATTTACAGTTGAGGAAAATGACATCAGAGAAATAAACAGCTATCCAGGGTCTCAATGTGATTAATCAAATTCTCCTGACAGCCCAGTTCTATAAACTCATCATTTCAAGAATAGCCTCTGCTTTTGCTCACATAGTTCTTCATCCTCTGTTCTTTTCCTAGGATCACTATCCTTTAGCATCTTGGGATAATAATTTTCTGTAATCATGGAAAATATTTATTTGAATCCTTATCCTACACTTAATCAGAAGGTAAATCCTACTGCTCACATTTATATATGCTTTTCCATTCTTATTTCTACCACACTGGATGGCAACCTCCAACAGGAGGAGCATGGTCTATTAATAATAATCATCACCATTGTTTATTATTGTCTTTTAAAAAGATAATAATAAGACATTAAGGGAGAGATTGACAGCAATAGTCATAAAGGATTTTAACACACCATTGACATCAGTAGATAGATCTTCTATACAAAACTCAACAAGGCAACAGCAACCTTAAACAATATACTGAATCGGATGGACTTAATTGATATTTATAGAATACTAGGGGCCCGGTGCACAAAAATTTGTGCACTGGGGGGGTAGGGGTGGGGGTCCCTCAGCCCAGCCTGTGCCCTCGGTGAGGGGCTGAGAGCCATTAGTGCAGGCCTGGATGTTTCCCACCGGAGGGCCCATGATTGCACACGCCTGGTGGGCCCACACCGCTGAGGGGACACACCTGGCGCAGAGTTGGGTGGCAAGCCAGGGGTGGACACTGGTACAGAATCCCTTGGTGGGGCCCTGCTGCTGAGCAAACACACCCGGGGTGGAGCTGGGCAGTGGACTAGCTTCGGATTCTCCGCACTGTGCAGCAGACGCTCCTGCACGCCCTGTGGAGGCCCCTGGGGGGCGGATGAAGGTAGCGGACCCTGGATGGGTGTTCCTGGACACCCTGTGGAGGCCCCCAGGGCAGAGCCAGGCAGTGGACCCAGGACAGGCGTTCCTGGATGTCCCGCAGAGGCCCCCGGGGGGCAAAGCCAGGCAGCAGACCCAGGATGGCTGCTCCTGCACACCCTGCAGAGGCCCCGTGCTCCTGCATGCCCCGGGGAGGCCCCCAGGGGGTGGAGCCAGGCAGTGGACCCAGGACAGGCGCTCCTGGATACTCCTCGGAGGCTCCCGGGGGCGGAGCTAGGCAGCAGACCCAGGACAGCTGCTCCTGGATGCCCCGAGGAGGCCCCAGGCCAGACCCCCCTCCCACTGAGCTGACACACCTGGCACAGCTATGCCGGCCGGCCGTGGAGGCTCCCAGTGCAGAGCCGCCCTGCCAGCCTCCATCTTGGCTGGGTGAATTTGCATACAGCTGCTCTGATTGGCTGGTGGGCGTGGCTGTGACCAGAGGCTCAGCCAGCCTAGGCAGGCAGTTGCAACAGTTTGCTCTAGGTTCCATGGCTGTTGCTCTAGTTCCATGGCTCTTGGCCTCCATCTTGGCTGGGTTAATTTGCATACAGCCACTCTGATTGGCTAGTGGTAATGGTCACATTTGCATGTTTCTCTTTTATTATAGAAGATTTCATCCAAAAGCAGCAGAATATACATTCTTCTCAAATGCACAAGCAACATTCTCAAAGATAGAGCATATATTATGACAAAATAAGTCTTAATGAATTCAAGATCAAAATCATATCAAGCATCTCCTCTGACTACAATGGTATGAAATTAGAAATCTAGTACAATAAAAAAAACTGAATAACATTCAAACACATGGAGACTAAATAACATGTCTTTAAACAGTGAATGAGTTAAGATCAAGGAAGAAATCAAAAGTTACCTGGAAACAAATAAAAATAAACCCAGATCAACCCAAAATCTATTAGACACAGGGAAAGCACTCCCAAGAAGGTAATACATAGCATTATAGGGCTAACTAAAGAAGGAAAAAAAATCTCAAATAAACAATCTAAACCTACACCTAAAAGAACTAGAAAAAGAACAACAAGAAAAGCACAGAGCAAGTAGAAGAAAGAAAGTAATAAAAATCAGAGTGGAAACACGTGATATAGAGTAAAAAAAAAAAAAAATACAAAAGATTGATGAAACCAAAAGCTGGTTCTTTGAAAAGATAAACAAGATTGACAAACCTTTAGGCCAAACTAATTAAGAAAGAAGAGAGAACTCAAATAAATAAAATCATAAATGAAAGATAAGTAATAACTGACACCACAAAAACACAAAGGACTGTAATAAAATACTTTGAATAACTATATGCTAACAAATTGGGCAACCTGGGCAAAATAGGTGCATTCCTAGAAACATACAATGTTGCAAAACTGAATCAGGAAGAATTAGAAAACCTGAATAGACCAATTATAAATGATGAAATTGAATTACTAAAAACAAACAAACAAAAAAACACCTAGCAGACAAAAGTCCTGGGTCAGATAGCTTCACAAGTGAATTTTCCAAACAATCAAATAACTAACACCTATCCTTCTCAAACTATTCAAAAAAATTCAAGAGGGAAGACTTTCAAGCTCATTTTATGAGGCCAGCATTACCCTAATTTCAAAACCAGATAAAAACACTATAAAAAAAGATAATTGCAAGCCAATATCCCTGATGAACACAGATCCTAAAATCCTCAACAAAATATTAGGAAACTTGAACCAACAATATATTAAAAAAAATTATACACTATGTTCAAGTAGGATTTATTCCAGGATGCAAGGTTGTTACAATATTTGCAAATCAACAGACATGGTATATCACATAAAATAAAGGATAAAAATCACGATATTAACAAATGCAGAAAGAGCATTTTATCATTGTAAAACCCAGCACCCATTTATGTTACAAACACTCAGCAAAGTGGGAATAAAAGAAACACATCTCAATGTAATAAAGGCCATATGTGACAAAGGTAACATCATACTTAATGGTTAAAAACTAAAAGCATTTCTCTTTAGATCAGGAGCAAGCCAGGGATGTCCACTTTCACTACTTTTATTCAACATAGTCCTGGGAGCCCTAGCAATAGCAATCAGACAAGAAGAGATAAAAGGCATCAAAATTGATAAGGAGGAAATAAAACTGTTATTATTCACAGATCACATGTTGCCACAGAAAACCATAGACTCCACCAAAAAACAACTACATCTAATAAGTGAATTCAGCAAAGTAGCAGTGTATAAAATTAATATTAAAAAATTAGTAGCATTTTTAATCCTCACCTGAAGATATGTTTTTAATGATTTTTAGAGAGAGGGGAGGGAAAGGAAGAGAGGAGGGCAGAGAGAATGAGAGGAGGAAGGGAGGGAAGGAAGGGAGGGAAGGAGGGAAGGGGAAAGGGAGGGAGGGAGGGAGGGAGAGAGAGAGAGAGAGAGAGAGAGAGAGAGAGAGAGAGAGAGATATCAATCTATTGCCTCCTGTATGTACCCCAAATAGGGATTGAACCCACAACATAGGTATGTGTCCTGACAGGGAAGCAGTCACTTACACTCCAATCAACCGAGCAATCCAGCCAAGGCAAACATTGGTGATATTTTTATACACCAATAATGAACTATCAGAAAGAGCAATTAAGAAAACAATCCCATTTTCTACTGCAACAAAAAAAAAATAAAGTACCTGGAAATAAATTTTACCAAGGAGGTGAAAGACCTTTACTCAGAAAACTATAAGATACTGAAGAAAGAAATGGGATGATACATTAAGTGGAAGTATTCACTGTGTTTATAAACTGGAAGAATTAACATCATTAAAATGTCCATACTACCTAAATCAATCTACAGATTAATACAATTCCTATCGAAATACCAATGGCATATTCCACAGATCTAAAACAAATATTCCAAAAATGTATAGGGAATCAGAAATGGGTGCTGGATTTCACAATGAATAGCCTCAACAATGCTGAGAAAGAAGAAAAAAGTTGAAGGTATCACACTGCCTGGTATCAAACTATATTACAAGGCGATAATATCAAAAGAGTCTGGTACTGAAATAAGAACAGGCATACAGATCAATGTTATAGAATTGAGACCCCAGAAGTTAATCCATCCTTTATGTCCAATAAAAGAAGCAAGAGCATACAATGCAGTAAAGACAGTCTCTTCAATAAATGGTGCTGGGAAAATTGGATAGATACAAGCAAAAAAAAAAAAAAATGAAACTAGTTCTCTAACTTACATCATTCATAAGAATAAACTCGAAATGGGTAAATGACTTAAGTTTCAAAACCAGAAACATCCCAGGAAAAAAACATAGGTAGTAAAACCTGAGACATCTCTTCTTGTAGTATTTTTACTGTTATGTCTCCTCAGGCAAGATAAACAAAAGAAAAAATGTTAAGCAGCTGTGAGAGGGCAGGGGGTTTGGGACACTGGACAAAAGATGAAGGGATTAAGCAACACACATACACACACACACACACACAACATATATATATAATGTATATATGTGGCATCTATATATATAAAACCCTAAGCAACCGGTCAATTGTTTGACCAGTTGCTATGATGCACACAGACCACCAGGGGGCAAACACTCAATGCAGGAGCTGTCCCCTGGTGGTCAGTGTGCTCCCACAGCAGAAGCGCTGCTTAGCTGACTGACAGGCGCTAGACACCAGGCTCACGGCTGGCAAGCCAGCTGTGGTGGAGCCTCCATAGCAACACTACCAAGCAGTGGCAGAGGCAGGCACCACTGGAGTGGCACAGTACTCAACCCGGGCTCAGGCTCCTCCCTGGCCACCTGCTGCTTTGTGCACTACTACATCCTTCGGGGGATATCGAAACTGACAGTGGATCGATGAACCTCAGAGGGAAGGTAGAGGAGGGTGGGGGTAATGGGGAGAGATCAACCAAAGGACTTGCATGCGTGCATATAAACCTAATCAATGGATACAGAGAACAAGGGGGTGAGGGAATGAGTGGGGGGCTTAGGGTGGTAATGGGGAGATGAGGACACATATGTAATACCTTAATCAATAAAGAAATTTAAAAAAATAAAGCGATTTGATTTGGAAAAAAGAAAAAAGAAACTGACAGAGGAGACAAAGAAGTATGTCACAAATGGAAGAACAGAAGAAATATCCAGAAAAAGAACTAAATGAAATGGAAGCAAACAAACTACAAGATATAGCAAACTACTAGAGTTCACAAGAATGGTTATAAGGATGCTCAAGGATTTTAATGAGAGCTTCAAGGGACTTAGTGAGACTTTTAGGGATTTTAGTGAGAATGTCAAAGACATGAAGAAGGACTAGTCAGAAATTAAGCATACAGTAACTGAAATAAATAATAATTTACAGGGATTCAACAGTAGATTAGAGGATTCTCAGAATCAAATCAACAATTTTGAATATGAGGAAGCAAAAAACACCCAAGCAGAAAAGCAAACAAACAAACAAAAATGAATCCAAAAATATGAAGATAGCATAAGGAGCCTCTGGTACAACTTCAGGCATACCAACATTCACATAATTGGGGTGCCAGAAGAAAAATAGAAAGATCAAAATATTGAAAACCTATTTGAAGAAATAATGAAAAAAAAAATCTTCCCCTAACTGTTGAACAAAATAGATTTACAAGTCCAGGAAGTACACAGAGTCCCAAACAAGAGGAACCCAAAGAGGCCCTCACCAAGACGCATCATAATTAAAATGACAAAGGTTAAAGACAAAGAGAGAATCCTTAAAAACAGCAAAATAAAAGCAGTTAATTACCTCAAGGGAACACCCATATGACTCTCAGCTTATTTCTCAATAGAAACTTTGCAGGCCAGAAGGGAATGGCAGGAAATATTCAAACTGATGAATAGAAGGACTTACAACCAAGATTATTCTATCCAGCAAAGCTATCATTTAGAATTGAAGGTCAGGTAAAGTGCTTCACAGAAAAGAAAAAGCTAAAGGAGTTCATCACCACCAAACCAGTATTATATGAAACTAGGGGCCCGGTGCACGAAATTCGTGCACGGGTAAATTGGGGTGAGGGTGCAGGTGGGGGAGGAGGAGGGCAAGTGGGGTGGTCCCTCAGCCAGACCTGGACTTCATCCAATTCAGGAGCACTCAGGAGAAGTGCTACTGATGGCTTGGACCCACTGCACCTGGTTCTCTGCTCTCTGCCAGGCCTGTCTGCTCCACACTATGGAGATGGGCAAGCAGGTGCTGCTGGGCGATGCCTGCAGGGTCCTTGATGGCTCCAGCCCCCTCATCCCCTCCTTGGCAGCCATGGCCTCAGCCCAGCATAGGCCAGGGTAGCAGCTGGGGATTCCCGGGTGGGTCTGTCTGGCTACAGCCCCTGATTCCCAGGTCCACAGCCCTGCTGGTCTAGGGCCCACCAGCCCAGCAACTGGGATTCCCGGGTGGGTCTGGGTGGCCATGCCACCTGGTTCCCAGGTCTGCTGCCCTGCCAGTCCAGGGTCAGCCAGGGCAGCGGCTGGGATTCCTGGGTGGGTCTGGGTGGCCACGCCCACCCGGTTCCCAGGTCTGTTGCCCAGCCAGTCCAGGGTCAGTGAGGGCAGTGGCTGGGATTCCCAGGTGGGTCTGGGTGGCCACGCCCCCCCTTCCCAGGTCCGCAGCCCTGCTGCCTGAAATTGATCGCGGCTCGCTCCTCCTGCCCCCACTGTGGCCTGCAAGAAGGCAACAGATGGCGAAGGTGGCTGACGCAGGGAGGCAACTGTGTCCGCTATTGCCGCCATGGGTGCTTTCCGGTGGCGGTGTGGGGCTGCAGGCGGCTCGCTCCTCCCACCCCACACCCAGCCCCTCCCCTGTGGCCTGCAGGAAGGCAACAGATGGCGGCGCGGACACAGGGAGGCGGGCCTCCCTGTGTCTGCCGCCGCCATCTTGGCTGGGTTAATTTGCATACCACCACTCTGATTGGATGGTGGGCGTGGCTTACCCTGTCTCGGAGAAACAGTTAATTTTACAATTTCGCTTTTATTAGTTTAGATACTAAAGAATCTTCTTTAAAAAGAGGAAGAAAAAGGAGAGACCAAAGAAAATATGAACAGTAAAGTGGCAATAAATACATATCTATCAACAATTGAACCTAAAATCAAAATAAATAATCTAATGAACAAAATAAACTGGATGAATAAAATAGAACAAAAGACATGAAAACATAGAACAGACTGATGAATCTCAGCAGAAAAGGGGGGCGCAGGAAGAGTTTAACAAAAGAACTTACATACATATATACATTAACTATGGACACAGCTGATGAAGGCCTGGGGTAGGGTGGGAACTGGTTAAAGAGGGCAATGGGGGTGGGGGGAAAGGAAGATATTTGTAATAGTCTCAACAAAGATTTAAAAAATGAATAAAATTTATTTTCAGTATTATACATTTATAAAATTAAATGATTCAAACCAAGGATTTGTTCAAACAAGGAAGTTGTACATGTTATAATATCAGTATGTGACACTCATCTTATACTTATTTAGGGTGTATGTATGTTTGAAAACCCTCACATCTCATATCTGTATAAATGGAACATGTTATGTCCATACACTATCATTGTGCTCATTAAGAAAGGAGGGGTAAGTGAAAGAAGAGTCAATCAGATCATTCTCTGTGGTGAATAGGAGGTGTGCCTTGTTTGGTATGTTCACCATAAATAGGCTGCCTGAGCTATTAGTGCATGCTCAGAACCCCATCTCCTGGGTAGACCCCACATATTTCTTTCACTACAATCTGACTCAATAATCACTATCAATGGAGAAAACTTGGTTTTATGTTCATTTGGCAGAAATAAGTTTAAATATTTTGTATTGGTTGACAGAATTTTGTCCTAAAACATATGTTTTAGATTTTTTAAAACTTGTTTAATGTTTGTTTATACCAAAGGTCACACTCTGCAAGGTATGTGTGACAGGTACACAGAGAGTGAGGTCTAAACACACTAAGGGGACACAGTGAGGCAATATGGGATTTAACTAAAACACGAGTCATGAGTCACACTGTCAGTGTTGTGAGGTGTTTATTCCTGCTATTGTAATATATTTTCATGTGTTTTGTTTTATAATTCTCTCACCCTGTTGTCTGACTGAACTACTAGCAATGTGAAATTTAATGTAAATAACCCTAATTGGTTTTGTTTAGTAGTTAGAGCACTGGCCTGCAGACTGAAGGATTATAGGTTCCATTCGGGTCAAGGACACAGTCTTGATCCCCAGCCCTAGGTCAGGTCAGGGGATGTGTGGGAGGCAACTAATCAATATGTCTCTCTCACATGGATTTTTCTCTCTCTCTGTCTTTCCCTGTCCCACTCTCTCTAAAAATAAATAAATAACACACACACACATCTATATAACGAACGCCTAACAATGCTAAGTGTCTGGTTGTCTGTTCAACCAAAGTGTAATATGCTAATGATATGCTAAAGACGCTCAACTGCTTGCTATGATGTGCACTGACCACCAGGAGACAGACAGTTGACCAGTCAACCAGGTGCTATGATGTGTACTAGGGGGGCAGATGCTCTGACTGGTAGGTTAGCTTTATGCTGGGGTCTGGCTGATCGGGACTAAGCAAGACTGGCCAGACATGCTCTGAAGCCCTTCCATGGTCCCTCTCTGGATGGCCAACCTCTGGTGCGCCTCCCCAGCCCAGATCATACACCAGTGGGGTCCCTTGGTCTGGCCTGGCCTGCACTCTCTCACAATCCAGGACCCCTTGGGGGATGTTAGAGAGCTGGATTTTGGCCCAATCCCGCAGGCCAGGCCAAGGGACCCCACTAGTACATGAATTCATGCACCAGGCCTCTAGTTTTTAATGTAGTTACTCTACCTGCTGTATTAAGAATGGACCGAAGTAAATCAATGGCAGAAACAGAAAGACCAATTATAGGAGGCTTTTGCAATAATACAAGCAAGACAGGAAGGTGACTTGATCAGAGATATAGCAGTGGAAATGTGATCAGTGATTAAATTTTGTATATATCTTAACTATACAGACAAGACAATATGATGACAGAGATGTAGGGAATTATCAGATGTAGGGAGAAAGAACTCTATGTATCAAGGGTAACACCAAGGCTGATCGAAAGAATGCAGTTGCTATTTGTTGAGGATGGGAAAGCTGAGAAGGAGGTTTTAGTGGGGGTAAAATAAGGAGTTAGTTTACTATATTACACATTCTGAGAAAAAAACTTCTGCTCCTCAGCAAATGAATGGACATCTAAAGCTATGATACTGGATAAAGTGACTAAGGGAATAAATGTGAACAGAAAATTCCCAGTGTTGGAGCATTCCAATTTAAAGGTTGGAGAAGTGAGAAGGAATCAACAAAGGGGATTGGAAGTAGCAGCCAGAGACATAGGAGGCAAAACAAGGAGAGTAGTATTTGAAAGCCAAATAAAGAAAATATTCAACGCTGCTGCCAGATCATATAAGATGAGGACTGAGAAGTGACCAGCCTGGGGGACAGTGAGAAGGTGCAATTCTGATGCAGTGGCAGGGCTTACAGAAATTGAATTTAGAAATTATAGACAACTCTTTCAGAGATTAGTTGCAACTGGAAAGATGGGAGAAAAAAACTGCATTATTTGCATGTTGATGGAAATGATTTAGTCAGTATTGAAGGAAAAATTAAAGATACAGAAGCATGAAGTCAGAATTGCCCAAAGTTTTTTAGACTCACTAATTATGACATATAATTCTCCATTAATAAACATATTTCAATATTTATCTGAAAGTCAGAATCACAGAATCTTAAGCATTAATAATATAAAAAGTAAAAATACATTTAACAGTTCCATAAATTAGTATAAACGTTGAACAAACCAATGAATAACATCTTTTTAGCAACTGCCTTGCTTAGCACTTTATTAGTTAGATGTACATTTTCTCTTGCCTTTATCTCACATACTTGTTTAAGTGGTATATTCAAAAGTAAAGATTATATATTTATATTCATCAATAGATCTGTATTGTGGTTGCTATATTATTAATCAATAAAGAATAAGATATATTTTTATATTTATATAGATATTTGAAATGGAGCATTAAGTTCACATTTTGCTCATACACTTCCAAATCCAGAATCTGAACTATTAGCTGAATACTCAGTATGAAAAACAAATTATCTTATCTAATCAACTTTGCTTGAAATTATACAGATATATGCCCAACTTAAAAAATATCAATCTACAAGCAATATTCATCTGGCAGAATAGCATTTATTTTGGAGAGTTTAAAAATTAAACTATTTAAAACAAATGATTGCCAAAAAAACCCCAAAAACAAACAAAAAAAACAAAGCTAGACAGTAAATGTTTAGCTAGATACAGTCTGTCACATATTCTTTTTCTTCTTCATAATTTCCAGTTTTAAATGTGAAAACAATTCTTAGCTTATGAGCAATATAAAAACAGGCCTAAAATTAGATTTGCCCCATGGACTATAATTTGTTGACTTCTGCTTTAAAGAGTTGGATACAAGATTAAACATGATTCAGGTGAGCCCTATCTCAGGATTGAAGTTGGATGTTTATTTTAAATGTTTTATATTCTGTAGCAAGGAAATATGTAATATGTTTGTCCAAAAATAGGAACAAATTTCTACTTGATATAGTATACCTAGCAATATGCCTGAATCTAAAAAGGCAATTTAAATTTAGTGTCCTTTTACTGAAAGCCATGGAATTGAATTCATAAAAAAAAACACTACCTATGGTTACATAATCAATTCAATTGATGCACTTTTCAGGATTATTTCTTAAGTATCATACCAGTGAGAGAAAGGGAAAGCATTATAACATTACAAAATACATCTCCTATATTATTAAATACACACACATACACACACACACACAGGAATTAGATAAAAAATATTTTAAGTCAGGAGAGCAAGAGCTGTTTTATTAGTTCTTTTGTATTGTCAGATCCATTAAGACTCTGAAAAAGGCAATGGGCTCTTTTCTTCAGAAAAAAGTATACATCCAAACTTTAACCTTAATTTCATAGTCAGGCTCCTTAAAGCTAATCCACAGCTCCTATCTGAAGATTCTATGAACTTAAAAATCACAAGCATTTCACTTCATCAGGTAATTTCACATAGGGTTTCTATAAAGATAAAAATATAAATTATTACATTATGACAAGTAAAGTAAAACTATACTTAAAGATAATCTAAAAATCAAGATAATAAGCCATGCTCTTATGATACATTTTGAGTAATTCAAAGCTTACACATGGTCAAACCTTAATAAAACTTCTCTCCATGCAACAGGCTGTGCTTTCTGCTACAGTGTGGCCTATTTCTCACTGTGACCAGTATATGACATATTTTTTTCTGCATTTGTTCTCATGTTACCCTTGTCTACAGTGCTCTTGCCACATCTATTCAAGTCCTACCTGCCCAGCAAGACTCAAACTAAAGTCTACCACCTCCATCATTTCTTCTTTGAATTCATAGCCCAAAATTTCCTTCCCCTGGTTTCCCTGCTCTTTTAACACTATTCAAACAATTACTCCTATAATAATTTATATTATATCACAATGTTTTTGTATGTTCTGAGTCTCCCAATTATAGTGCAAGTAACAAAAGGCAGAACTACTTCTTTGCATCATCACCGTAGGCTATAACACTATTATAAATATGATAATATATATTTCACATGTATTTGTTAACTAAATTAATTAAGTGGGTTCTGAAAGTACTGGTTTGATTTCACTATGTCAATGTACATTATTAGCAAAAATTTGGAAAACCCTCCATGAAATAAAACCTTTAATTAAAAAAAAGTTATCTGGTGACGAAACCAACGATGGGTTCGTCTTTGGACGAACTGGAAATCATGAATGAAATTGTTGAGATTTTTTTTCCTGCACATGATCTTTAGTTCAGATTTTATGGTTTAAATGCAGTGCTGAATCATAACTGATTGGTGTAAACTGGGTAAACTGCTGAATATATCTAGTATTCTACTATGTTCCAGGCATTTCTTTTATTCAGTGCTATACCTTTTATTCTCCTCCCATAAAACTTCTCAAGAGCACCAACAGTCCCATGCAGCACTGTAAAGTAGGCAAAACTCCTTGTTCACAGTTCTAATTCCATCCCTTTGGTACCTTTTAAAGGGGTTGCTTTCATCCTACTCTCTGACACTCAGGGTCTCCCTGTGGCACCATGCCTAGCCTGTGCTCTGGCTGCAGGTTTTAACTCATTATTTCTTTCCTTTTCCTTATCAAAATTTATTTACTTTAGGTCTTGCCATGTAACTAGGTTATCATTTCAAATAAAATAAATGTAAGGTGTGGTTATCGTGCTAATTAAAGGAAAGACCATAATGATAGAAAGAAGTTCTAAAGTTTGAAGGTATATCATATACATTGGAAGGCAAGTTTGCTTTCATATAAAGTTAGTGATACTTCAGAGGTAGTACACCCTACAGGACAGGGCAAATGTAAGTTTACAGTTGTGAGTATACAAAATACAGAATTTATTCTTGTATTATTTATTAACTAGAGGCTCAGTACACGAAAATTCATGCACTTGGGAGGGGAAGGGGTACCTCAGCCTGGCCTGCACCCTCTCACAAACCAGGAGCCCTCGGGGGATGTCCCAATGATGGCTATATTGTGACAAAGCCAATGTCCAACCAATGGCTATGTGACCTCCCTCTGCGAAAGGTGATCATGCGCTGATGTTGCCTATGCCTTTCATGCCCCTGATCACCATCCCCACCCTCTGCCTGCTGGCACCTGTCTTTGCTGGACAGGCACAGCCTGCTCACCAGCCCCACGCCCCCACTGACCAGTTGTTCCGCCGTTTAGTCGGTTTGCAAATTAGGCTTTTATTATATAAGACTAGGGGCCTGTGGCACAAAATTCATGCATTGGGGGGGAGGCACTCCTCAGCCCAGCCTGCCCCCTCTCACATATTGGGAGCCCTCGGGGGGTGTCCTATTGATGGCTTAGGCCCGCTCCCTGCTCCCCTTGGGGGGCGGGCCTAAGCCGAAGTCTGCTCTCCCTTTTTGAGAGGCGACCAGGCTAATCAGGGGAAGCCACTAGCCCCAGTCACTGCAGCCACCAAGGTGTTTTCATCAACATGGACTCCAGTCCCTTCACCATGAAAAAATGACAACTTTCTTTAGGCATTTTCAAGATGTGTCTTTCATAGGATATGACATTTATTTCTTTATTTTTTTTTTAATCCTCACCTGAGGATATTTCCATTGATTTTTAGAGAATGTGGAAGAGAAGGGAAAAACAGAGAGAAACATCAAAGTGAGAGGAACACTTTGATTGGTTGCCTCCTGCATATGCCCTGACCTGGGCTCTGGCCAGGGAGAAGCCTGAAACCTAGGTATATGCCCTTGGTCACAATTGAACCCAGACCCTGCAGTCAGCAGGCTGAGGCATTATGCACCAAGCCAAACTGGCTAGGGCAGGATATGACCTTTCTTAGCCCTCCAGCAGTGGACCTTCATTTTTTTTTTCCTCCAGGAGTGTGGTGAAAAACCCTAGATCACCTTTAGGGATTCTTATTACCCAAGTTACTAAGAATATTACCAGTGGCATACAGGGAGCTTAGCCAGTGAGCAGTAAAAGATGTTTCCTCTGTAGTTCACTCCAATCACTGGCTCCACCCCTGTCCCTCTCATCCCATCTCCCCCCACCCCTGCCCAGGCCTGTAACCTCTGGCCAAGGATACAGGCCTGGGCAGGGGACCCCCAGACTCCTGAAACTGATGGCTCTGACCCTGCACAGGCCTGTAAGTCTCAGGCAGAGGCTGCAGGCCTGGGAAGAAGACCCCCGAGCCGCTCCAATCACCAGCTTCACAAAGCCCAGGCCTCTGTGATCACCAGCTCTGATCCTGCCCCCTGCCATCGCCAGCTCTGCCCTTGCCCCACTGCAGCCTCTGGCCAAGGCTACAGGCCTGGGAAGGGGACCCCCATGCCCCTCTGATCTTGGGCTCTGCCCTTGCCTCACCACAGCCTCTGGCTAAGGCTACAGGTCTAGGCAGGAGACCCCCAAGCCCCTGCGATTGCCAGCTCTACCTCTGCCCCACTGCAGCCTCTGACCAAGGCTACAGGCCTGGGCAGGAGGCTCCCAGGACCCTGCCATAGCCAGCTCCACCCTTGAGCCTGTGGCCAAGGCTGCAGGCCTGGCAGGGAACTCTCAGACCCCTGCTTTGCCGGCTCCACCGGGTCCCACACCCTTGCGATCACAGGCTCTGCCCCTGCCCCTTTGATAGCTGGCTCTGCGGATCCCAGGCCCCTGCGATCTCCAGCCTTGCCCCTGCCCAGGCCTGAGGCCTCTGGCCCAGGACTTATGCCTGGGTAGGGCACCCTCATACCCCTCTGATCACTGGCTCTGCCCCTGCCCCCTCTGATCACCGGGTCCATCCCTACCCATGCCTGAGGACTCTGGCGAAGGCCTCTGGCCTGGGCAGGGGACCCCAGCCCCCTCTGATAACCTGTTCCACCCCTTGGGACCCTAGCTTGCCCTGCCACCTGCCTGGCTAACAGGCCTGATCCGTTCAGTGGCGGGGATGAACCGGACTAGGTGCCAACATCTTATGGCTATGGGGGTGCCCATATTTGTGATGGAGTGATGCCTAATTTCCATATTACTCTTTTATTAGATAGGATGTGGCTATGGGCGCTGCCATCTTGTGACCTTGGGGGCAGCCATCTTTATGATGGAGTGATGCCTAATTTGCATATTACTCTTTTATTAGATAGGATTATTGTATTACTTTTTATACAAAAAAATGTAAACACATTTTTTCCCTTTCCTCTGTGTGTGTGTGTGTATAAAGAAAAAACAAAAGATGTGACAAAACCCTTCCTACAAACCTTTAGAAAAAGAGCATCTGGTGAAATTTAGAGGTGACGAATAATCAAGATTTACAACTTTCCATTTGCAGAAGAGCTCTTTATTAGCACACTGTTATTAATGAATGTAAAGTCATGCATTCATTCAATCAATAAACATTTTTTGTATAAAGCAAACCCGTGTAATGTTTCAGAAGTACCTCAAATATATCATATATTGAATTATCTTCCTCTATCACTAAAATTCAAATAATAAACCATTCCTCTCCAGTGTCTAGACTTAATAAAGAGCACCCCATCCACTTCTGCCCAGTCAGAAACCTGTTGAGTTATCCTTGCTATTTCTGTATTCTTCATCCTCTCAGCTAATTAATCCCATGTCTTATAATTTCTAACTCATAAATCTCCCTCTAATATGCCCACTTCTCTTCATTCTCACTGTCATGACACTCGCTCAAACCCCATTATCACTCTCCCAGATGTACCCTGAGGCTTAACCAACTTCAGATGTGGCAATCTCAGAAAAATACAAATCTCATGGTACATTCAAATGACAGAACATTATACAACCATGATAATGATCAGCAATCACACTTGATAATATGGATGAATCTTATAATCATGTTATGGTCTGGCTTCTTTCACTCAAATGAGCATATATGGGATGACCCCATTTACATAAAATACAACTTGGAGCAATATCATCTATGCAGTAAGAAGTCAGGCAAGAGTCTCCTTAGAGAGTCGGGGGGTAGGACTGACTGGAAGGACAGATGAGAGGAAACTTTTGGGAAGCCAATAATGTTCTGTTTCTTCATCTAGGTGATGGTCATAGAGGTATACTCAGTTTGTGAAAATTCACGGACCTATATACTTACAATATGCTCATTTCAGATGTACATGTTAGACTTCAAAAAAACATTTTAGAAAAAATACAAATATGATATTCAATATCTTCCACTGCTCTTAAGCTAAAAGTCAAAGACCAAATATCTATATATACAAAAGCCTAATGGACCAAATGACCAGTTGCTATGACACACACTGACCACCAGGGGGCAGATGTGCAATGCAGGAGCTACTCCCTGGTGGTCAGTGTGCTCCCATAGCCAATCTTCTGCAGTCAGCCAACCTTCCGAAGTCCCTCCCCCTGGCCAGCTGCTGCCCCCCCATCAGCCCCGATTACTGGCCAAGCTGAAGGACCCCACCCATGCACGAATACATGCACTGGGCCTCTAGTCTAATAATAACTTAAAAATATTTTCCCATGCAGTCTTATCTTTCTATCTCTCCATGGTTTCTTATCTTGAATATGTCTTTCTTCCTTCAGAGCCCTCACATATATGTTTATTTTGTCTTCCCCTTTTGACTAACTCCTAATAATGCCTCAGGTTCAATTAAAATTTCAGTTTTGCAAGGAAGTCATCTCTGACTCCCAGATTAGGTTACCAATGCTCTCTATCTTCCCTTTGCACTGCTCCATCACACATCTTTAATATACTAAAAAGTCTAAGAGGACAGGAAATATGTTTTATTTACCACTCAATTTGCATAGTTCTCTATATATTTGATGGCTGATTGAATAAATTTATTTCCCATACTAGAACATGGCAGGTAGTTGTGTCAAAATTTCAAAGTCTGTGTACTGCAATACAAGCAGTGAAATTGCTAAAAAAAAAATTTTGATATATGAGGCTTAAATAAAGCATTAAATGAATTGTTTATACACAGAAAAATAGAAGCATCCATGCATGTAGGCACACAGAGAGAAGTCACTTTTAATAGTTCTTATTTGAAAAGTTCTGTTTTAAATAATCTATATATATATAAAAGCCTAAGCGACTGAATGATCAAACGACCGGCCTCTATGATGTGCACTGACCAGCAGGGGAAGATGCTCAACGCAGGAGCTTCCCCCTAGTAGTCAGTGCACTCCCACAGTGGGAGTGCTGCTCAGCTAACCAACAGGCACCAGATGCAGGACTCATGGCTGGCCACCGCAGCCTTGAGATTGCAGCGGAGCAGCAAGGAACCTACCAAGCGGCAGCAGCAGGAGCACTGGGGCCTGGATGAGCAGGAGCGGCAGGTAGGAGAAGCAGGCAGCACTGGACTGCCAGTTTCAGCCCGATCCCCGCAGGCTACGCTGAGGGACGCCACTGGTGCACAAATCCGTGCACCAGGCCTCTAGTTCTGAAAAAAAATTGATTACAAATTTCGATGTCTCTGTATTCAGATGCTTGATTACTTTTAATCTTCCATGAAAACCAAGGCAATGATTTAGTAAAAAACTGACTGAGTAGCTCAATTGTGACAGTGTGAGAACAGAACATTTAACATCTAACTCAACTTAAAAATATGTATCTAATTTAATAAAAGAGTAATATGCAAATTGTGTCACTCTGCTACACCTAAGCCACACCCAACAGCCAATCGCCATGCCCATCAGCCAATCAGAGCGGCTATATGCAAATTAACCCAGCCAAGATGGCAGCTGGCAGCCACAGAGCTGGAACAAGAAGGAGGCTTGCCCTAGCAATGGAGGAAGCTAAGCTTTCCCACCTGCCTAGGCCAGCTGTGGCCACCACTCATGACAACAAAGTTTCAATTATAGAAGATAAACCCTAGAAACCTGCTTCCAGCCAGCCTTGCTGCAAACAGCCTTCAGCCACTCACCCAGGCTGGCCAGGAAACCCAGCAGGGACCCCCTCCCCGAAGCGGATGTGGCCAGCCTGCAAACAGCCATCTGCCACTCACCCAGGCTGGCCAGGCACTCCAACAGGGACCTCCTCCCTGAAGGGGATGTGCCCATCCTGAAAACAGCCATCAGCCACTCACCCAGGCTGGCCAAGCACCCCAGGGGGGGACACCCACCTTGAAGGGGCCGTGGCCAGCCTGCAAACAGCCATCAGCCACTCACCTAGGCTGGCCAGGCACCCCAGCAGGACCCCCACCCTGATCTGGGACATGCTTCAGGACAAACCAGCCGGCCCCCACCCATGCACCAGGCCTCTATCCTATATAATAAAAGAGTAATATGCAAATTGACCCTAACAACAGACCCACTGGGAATGACTGGTCACTATGACACACACTGACCACCAGGGGGCAGATGCTCAATGCAGGAGCTGCCCCTGGTGGTCAGTGCACTCCCACAGGGGGAGCTCTGCTCAGCAACAAGCCAGGCTGCCAGCTGTCAGTACAATGGTGGTGGGAGCCTCTCCTGACCCCTCAGCAGTGCTAAGGATGTCTGACTGCAGTTTAGGCCTGCTCCCTGCTGGCAAGTGGACATCCCCCAATGGCCCCTGGGCTGCCAGAGGGATGTCTGGCTGCCAGCTTAGGCCTGAGTCCCCAGAGAGTGGGCCTTAGCCAGCAGGTAGACATCTCCCGAGGGATCCCAGATTGTGAAAGGGCATAGGCCGGGCTGAGAGACCCCCTGAGTGCACAAATTTTTGTGCACCAGGCCTCTAGGTTATATATATTTGAAAATGTTCTTAAGAAGAATTTAAGCTTTTAAAATAATTTGATGAGCTAATAGTAAAATAAGTTTTTGTTAAAATTCAACCCCAAAAAGTAACACAGGGGTTTATAGAGTGGTGTTCACCGACTTTTCTTCCTGGATAGAAAACAAAATATGGCTTATTTTAAAGGCAGAAGAGCATGAGTGATAATCAACTTGAGTGGTAATGTCCAAAGGAGAAACAAGAAACAAAACTGTAATCTCCTTTTAGAATCCAATGCCATTTTCTATAATGATTTTTATATATTACTGGTGGCCCAGTGCACAAAATTGGTGCACTGCAGTGGGGGGGTGGGTCCTCAGCCCGGCCTGCTCCCTCTCACAGTCCGGGAGCCCTTGGGTGATGTCCAACAGATGTCATCCGTGGGGAGTGGGCCTAAGCCATCAATCAGACATCCTTAGTGTTGCCACGGAGGTGGGAAAGGCTCCCGCCACTGCCACTGCACTCGCCAGCCATGAGCCCGGCTTCTGCTGAGCGGAGCTCCCACTATGGGAGCTTACTAACCACCAGGGGCCAGCTCCTGCATTGAGTGTCTGCCCCTGGTGGTCAGTGGGCATCATAGTAACCATTCGGTCAATTTGCATATTAGCCTTTTATTGTATAGGATACATTTTAGAATTTTTAAGAATAATTAAATATAAATGAAAAATATAGGTAGTACTGTAGTTGTCTCATTTTTTTTCTATTTCTTTTTGGAAACAATTACTTTTTGTTTATCGTTCCTCAAATTTATTTATATTCTAACATTCATGATATAAATTCATTAAATCTTGAATTAGGCAGACTTCACTGGCAAGTACCAGGAAAAGGAAAAAAAATATTTTTTTTTATTTTGAGAAAGAAATTAGTCTCCTTAATTATAGAATGTTTACTTACCATTTCTATAGTATTACTGTAATACTGAAACATATACAATCTAAACTAATAAAAGCGAAATATTAAAATTAACCGTTTCTCCGAGACAGGGTAAGCCACGCCCACCAGCCAATCAGAGCGGCTGTATGCAAATTAGCCCAGCCAACATGGCGGCCGCCACTCCCGGACCTGAGTAAACAGCCCTTTCCATTGCGGCAGGAGAGAAAGTGAAGCTGCGCCCCTCAGCTCAGCTCC
>PVJC01014637.1:0-20150 GCA_004026665.1 Murina feae
CTATGCCCCTGATTCTATTCCATTCACCAGTCTATTCTGTTCATCAGGGGTTTTTTTTAATTCACTTGATTTTTAGGTTCACTTGTTGATAGACATGCACTTGTTGTTCATAATTTTTATCTTTACTTTTTCCTCCTCTTCCTCTTCTCAAAGCATACCTTTCAGCATTTCATATAATATTGGTTGGGTGGTGATGAACTCTTTTAGCTTTTTCTTTTCCCAGAAGCTCTTTTTCTGACCTTCAATTCTGAATGATAGCTTTGCTGGGTAAAGTAATCTTGGCTGTAGGTTCTTGCTATTCATCACTCTGAATATTTCTTGCCACTCCCTTCTGGCCTGCAAAGTCTCCATTGAGAAATCAGCTGACAGTCGTATGGGTACTCCCTTGTAGGTAATGACTGCTTTTTTCTTGCAGCTTTTAAGATTCTCTCCTTGTCCTTTGCCCTTGGCATTTTAATTATGATGTGTCTTGGTGTGGTCCTCCTTGGATTTTTTTAATTTGGGATTCTCTACGCTTCCTAGACTTGTAAGTCCATTTCTTTCACCAGGTAGGGGAACTTTTCTGTCATTATTTCTTCAAATAGGTTTTCTATATCTTGCTCTCTCTCTTCTTCTGGCACCCATATAATTCTGATGTTGGTATGCTTGAAGTTGTCCCAGAGGCTCCTTACACTATCTTCATATTTTTGCATTCTTTTTTCTTTTTGCTTTTCAGGTTGGGCGTTTTTTGCTTGTTCATATTTCATATCTTTGACTTGATTCTTGCGATCCTCTAGTCTCCTGTTGGATTTCTGTATATTATTCTTTATTTCAGACAGTGTATGCTTAATTTTTAGCTGGTCCTTTTTCATATCCTCGAGGGTCTCACTAAATTCATCGCAGTCTCTAAAATATTCTTGAAAAACCTTATAACTGTGGTTTTGAACTCTATATCCAGTCGTTTGCTTTCCTCCATTTCTGTCATTTGTGGCCTGTTTCTTTGTCTCCGCATTTTGGCTGCTTCCCTGTGTTGATAGAGTGGCTTTCTGTGCTAGGTGTCCTATAAGGTTCAGTGGCTGTCTCCTCAATTACCTGAGGTGGATACTCTTGGTGCACTGCTTTGTCAGCTTTGGGCACAGTCTTGTTGTAGTTAGGCCTTGATTGCTATTGGTATAACTTAGAGGAATTGACCTCCAGGCCACTTGGCAGTGAGAATCAGCTGTGTCTATGGTGGGAGAACTTCTATGCTGGAGACACCCTTATGGGGCAAGACTTGCTCCAGTGAGGCTTTGGTGCCCACTGAGTCAGCCCCCTGAGTGTGTTCCTTATGGATCTGAGGAGTTGTAGACTGGGTGGTCCCACTTTGACCACTGGGTTCACTGTCTCCTGGAACTCTAAGGAGGTGCTATTTTAGCTTCTGCCTGAGGCTACCAGCCCTTTATATGCAAAAGCCTTTGCATGCAGCTTGGGTGAGGCAGGGTCTCGGGGAATCTACAGGGTGGAGCAACCAGCTATGGCTGATTCTCAGCCCTGCTCTAAGAGGCACCGGGTCTCAAGCTGCTCTGGAGTTCCTCCTAGTGCCAGACAGTGCCAGACGGTGCCAGACAGTCTAACTCCTCCCCGTATAAGTCTGAGTCCCTGGAAACTTGCCTGGAACTGGAGTTCAGAGCCATCAGGAGCTTGTGCCTCCCTCCGATATGAAATGCTGCCAGCCCTTTCTGCAAGCCCCTTTGCGCACGCCTCTGTACCTCTGCACTTTACTTCCGCACCTCCTCTGAGTCTCAGTCTCTTTCTAGTTGTAGAATTTCCACTCAGCCAGCCTTCCTGTGGGTCTGGGTGGTGTTCGTTTTTTCTTTTCATTGTAGTTTTGAAATGGTTGTTCGAGGCAGTAATTTCTGGTGTTTCCCTATGCTGCCATCTTGGTTTCTCCAACACAAGTATTCTTTAGAAAAAGGAGTGGGAACTTTCTTAGTTTATGGTGCCAGAGGTTTTGGATTAATCCTGCTATTCCATATCTAGAATGGTAAGGGACTGAGTAAACAATTCATTCTTCTGATATTCATAATAATCAATTCGTCTGATATCCAGATTCTTGAAAGCACGATTAGTAATTTAATCTCCCAGGGGAATACTGTCATGCTTTGGAGGTGAGCCCAGGAGGTCTGCCTCTCTATTCATGACACTACTGGAACTCCTGGTTTCACATTTCACCCAAAGTCAGCACAAGAATCACAAATTCCAATCAAATCATTGTCTGTCTGTCTGTTTGTTTTTTTGTTTGTTTGTTTTAGTCTTCTACCTTCATAGCTGTATGTGATTGGGCATTTAATGGATACATAAAATTCAGTCAGTGATATTTCTAAGTTCTTATATAAGCAAGGCATTGGACCAGGTGCCAAGGAAATAAAAAAATAAATGCATAATCTTTATGGGGAAAGGGACAAAATATATGTAAAAGAAATACTGCAAAGCAGCAAATAAGAGGCATATAACACAAATCAAAAGGAATGTCAAGGAAGATAAACACATGGGATTTGGAGAAGATGTGGGAGGAGTCTACCATGAAGTAGTCTAATTTTGGTCTGGGTCCTGGAGGATGGCAAACGTTTAGATCAAAAGAAGGCCTAGGACAACGTTATTAAAATGTGACATACGTCCTTCTTCTCTTCAGGAAAATATCGTGTTACACCAGAAGGGTCAAGTCTCTATTAAAGTTATTGACTTTGGATCAAGCTGTTATGAGCACGAGAAAGGTAAGCCCCATTCCAGTCTCTTTGTCTGAATCTTCCTATTGAGATTTCTTTCCCTACTGAAATGAGCACTTCATAATGAGGTAACTTGGGTTCTAGTCTGGCCTCAGCTGTTAAAATTGCTTACATGGTTTTGCACAAGGTGCTTCACTTCTCTGAGACTAAATTTCTACCTCTATAAAATGAGAAGGTTGGATGCAAAGCCACCAGGCATCCTTTGCAGATCTCATATTCTGTGGATTAGGAATTACCCAAGAGCACTGGGTCCTCAAACTAACTAGTTGGGCATCAAAATCACTTGTGGCCTCTGAAAAATTATAGCTTCCAGAGCCTCACCCCCAATGTGCCAAATCTAGTTTTCTGGGCGAGTACCCAAGAGTCTGCACATAGCCATTCTGAAGTTTGGAATTCACTGCCCTAGCCTCCCTAGGCTTTATACTTCTTTCAAGCTAGAATCCAGCAAACGACCCTGAGAACATTGGTGTAAACTGCTGAACTTGATTTGCTAGTCTCTATTTTGGCTTTTATCAAGTTTGCTGTTGACAACAAGTACAATTCCACAAAGATTTATTGAGTATCTACAATGTGTCAGTCACTGTCCTGGATACCAGGAACAAAAAAGTAAACATTTCCTGTGCTCAGGTTGCTTCCAGTCCAGTGGAAGACACAGAAAGATAACATGATAGGTGCAGTGATCAGAGACACACACTCCATGTTAAGAGCACACAGAAGAGGCAGCCTTCATGGTGGCAGGGGTGACAGAAAAAGCCTCCTGAGATTGAAAAAATAACTATTAGAAAGATGTTTTCGAATATTCTGCAGCATATGTCTTTGAAGACATATGTCCTTTACCTTTTATGGATCCCATAAGAAATTCCAGCTAGAAAACAGTATGCCTCTCACAAAGAACCCATGTGCTTACTCTTCTTGGCTGGAAAAGCCATGTAACCTATCAGTTACCATTCTATTGTGCCCGGCAGAATGATCAGAAGCAAACTTGTAATTACTTTATCCTTGGTTTCTGATAGTCACATCCCTCTTTATGCATTTCCCTTTATCTTTTGTTTAATTGTGTAACAATATAGAGACAACTAAACTTGAACTGCCTGGATTCAAACCCTATATCCGCTACTTATAGATGCATGACCTTGACCATTTATTTAATCTCTGTATGCCTCATTTTTCTCATTTTAAAATGGGGACAATAATAGTACCTCCTTCATAGGAGTGTAGTAAGGATTGAAAAAGTTCATCTATATAATACGCTTGGAATAGTGACTGGCACATAGTAAGTATTATGCAAGTATCTGTTAAACCCAGTTTTTAACACTACCCTGTATGTATGTACTTTAGTTGCAAAGTGCTTCAAATCTATTTTGGAAGCAGGCAGGATAGAAAAGTGATTTTAAAAAATCTTTATTTTGTCTTTAGTCACAAAATTATCATATCTTACTATAACCAAGACAAACAACAAAGGAGGGATTACAGAATCTGTGCCCTGACCCATGCAGAGAATCACCGATAATAGCACATGGAAACAATGAAAATGTCCCATTTCTCCAACCTCAGTCTCCCTATACATCATCTTCCATGCAGCCTTGTCTCCCATGATTCCACTGAGGTTTCCCATCCACATTTTACATTAAACAATGTATGTACATAATATACTGAATGTACATTTTTAAATTGTGCCTTTTGTGTGCTGCTTTTTCAGTTCTCATATGCCTCCTCCTTTGCCAAATCACAATAGTTTCAGAAGATGTGTACCCCAAACTAATATGACAGTTTGGAAACTCAGCGTTTTATTAGTCTTATGTTTCCTTTTTTTAAAGCTTAGCTGACTAAAATTGATTTCCTAGAACCATAGGGAAATAGAGTTCTTTATCAATAAGGTGAGGATAATAACCTCTATAACAAGCCTGTGCTGTAAGATTTGATGAGATTAGATACAAGATGTGACTCCCGAGTGCCACTCGATTGTACTTCCAGTTTTTTGCAATGCTTGTAGAGCAAGCACATCAAACTCAAAGGCTAACATGGGCCAAATAAACAAGATTTAAGTTTATGTGTGGGCTGCAAAATAACAAAAACTTCAATTTTCATAGAAATGCAGGTTTATTTCAATAGAGACATGCTGAATACAAAGGGCTGAAATAAATGAGTAATCATTAACATAAAATACAGAACATTTTAATAAAAATTAGTATTTTTTCTTGAACATTAACTTATCAGACACTGAATAATGGAGCAAATTAATAAGTATAATGCTAATAAACCTGTTTTTCTTGTTCTACAAAAGCGAAATATTTCCTGTTGTGCACACCAAACAAGTCAGTCCAAGACTAATGATGTGGCAATCAGCTGCTAAAATATTTGCTGCTAGTATTAGTGGAGAGAAATGGTGTGCCTGCATGTAAGGCTCATAAAGGAAATGAATGCAACACAATTATAGTAATCAGTAATTAGTAAACATTGTAGGTCCTTATTAATAACTAGGGGCTCAGTATACGAATTCATGCACCTTGACAGGAACTGTGGGCTGCAGGGCTGTGGTGGGCACAGGGACAGGTCTCATCCTGGACCACCCCTCCAGCTGCAGGCCCCAGTCTCCTGTCTGAGGGCAGCCCACTCCTGCCACTGCTACTCCCACGCGCTTACAGCACCAGCACCGCTAGCACCCGCTGACAGTGTGAAGCTATTGGGGCCGGCGTCAGCAGCGGGTGCAAGTGGGGCCAGTGCCATCAGTGGGTGTGAGTGGTGGCTGATGCCCCTAGGAGTAGGTGGAGAACCCCTCAGGAGCAATTGTGACCGGCAGCCACCGCTCACACCTGCTGATGGCGCTGAGCTATTAGGGCCAGTGCCAGTCGCTAGCAGTGGGTGTGAGAGAGGCCTGCACCGGCAGCAGATGTGAGTGCTAGGCAGAACTGTGGCACGCAGGAGCAAAGAACTTTCAGTAACCGCCAGAGGCTCGACCCGATAATAGCAACCAGCACCCCGCCTTGGTCTGGCGCCTCCACTCATCCCACCATGACTGACGCCTGCCATGTTTCACGTTCTGCCACCTGCTGCTGATGCCTGCCATGTTCTGCACACTCCCCCTTGTGGTCAGTGCACATCATAGCTACCAGTTGTTTGGTTGTTCCACCAGTCAGTCTATTTGCATATTAGGGTTTTATATAGGAGATTATGTAACAGGATACTATAAAAATTAAGTTACAAAATTTATATTACAATGTTTCTTATATACTGTTATATTGGCTGGGCTGCAAAAATATTTGTTGTGGCCTGTGGGCCATGAGTTTGACAGGCTTGGTGTAGGGAGCCATAGTTGTCATTCACCCTCACCTGAGAAGGTATCCTGAAGAAGGATCCTCTGGGGAGGAGAAGGTTTTCCTAGGGGACGTTTCTCTTTCTTTTGATCATAGTGTACTCGTACATCCAAAGTCGATTCTACCGATCACCAGAGGTGATTCTGGGCCATCCCTACAACATGGCCATTGACATGTGGAGCCTGGGATGCATCATGGCTGAACTGCACACAGGCTACCCTCTGTTCCCCGGGGAGAATGAAGTGGAGCAGCTGGCCTGCATCATGGAGGTGAGGGGGTGGCCTGGCCACGCTCTGCTGGGTGGTGGCAGGACAGCTTGCTTCTACTCTCAGAGTTTGGGCACTGTAGGGCAACAGCCTGCATATTCTTCTGTTTTGGAGTAGTTGTTCCCTGAAAGTATTTTTGAAATTATGTATCTCCTTTTACATTTTCGAGTTGACATCTAACATTTTTTACCATTAATAATTACAAAAGATGTAATTTTAGCATACTGTGAATTGACATTTAAAAATAAAACTGTTATACCAGTCTTTCAAATGTATTCAAAAGACTAAAACCAGAGTGACATGACACCTATCAAAATCTATGTGTTGTTTTTTAAAAATATCTCTTTCGTTCAGTCATTAGTCATTCATTTTCTTAGCTTTCTGGGAAGTATATTCCCAATTAAAAGATACATCAGATGATCATTTATTATACCTATTATTCTTTTACTTAAATGCCTCTTGTTATGAAATTAAATTAGATAAAACCCGAGTAAAATAACCCCAAGAAATAGAAAATTTCTACTGAACAAAGATATTTTGACTGTGAACAAAAAAGACTCATTATCTATCATCTACCTATCTCTTTCTACCTATCTATACAAATCTCTATTTTCTAAAGTGCCCCAAAGTTACAACTCAGACACACACATACCCTTGAGAATTATTTAAATACTAGAGGCCTGATGCATGAAATTCGTACAAGGGTTGGCCTTTGCGGCTTTGGCTGCCTCAGCCCTTTCGGCCCCGCCTCCCACCCAGTAGTTGTTCCAGAAGGTCATTCCAGAAGGTTGTTCTGCCATCCAATCTAATTAGCATATTAGTTCTTTATTATATAGGATAGTTTAATTTCATGGTTGAAAATAATAAAGTGTTAAAATAGCTACACACGATAGCTATGTTGAGATGAACACTGCATGAGAATCAGTAAACCTAGCGTTTCATTCTTTCTCTTTGGCAATTTACTTTCCTGCTCTGGACTTCTATAAAATGTAAGTATCCATATAGATGGCTTCTAAGGTTGATGATGGGGTGATTTAATAAAGCACCCCTGAACTCTTTCTTCTTCCAGTACCAAGGAGAATGAGGAATATGGGATCTGAGCTGAGTTCCTACTGCCCCAGAGTCAGCTTCCTCCTGACCTCAGTGTCAATGGGGCTGAGGAGCAGGGGGGCAGGGTCTGCATGGACCCTGGGCTTAGAGTGACACCTGTAATTTCTCTATCTTAGTGCAAACTATAGATTACAATGGGGACAGGTAAACAAGTAAGTGCTATACTTTTTTTTCAAGTAGGTATTTTATGATACAGTGTTTGATGGCCGCCTGGTTTTTCCCATTTCCTCTTCCTTTCCTCCCTCCCCAATGCTCTGAGCCAGGATGTGATATTCCTTAGTTCAGGGGTTTCAGCATGGATACTGACTGGGTTGTTCAATGTGATAATGACATCTGGATACCATTAAGAGTGCCTACCTCTAGTTGGTGCTAATGCCTGTTTAGAGTGAGCTGACTAGTATTGATGCTCAGTGTGCTGAGACAGCCCTGGGTTAGGTGTCAAAGACCCAAGCTCTGGGCCTGCTCTGCCTCTGGCTTATTGCACAATGTCCTGGTCTGTATCTGTAGAAGGCAGAGTTTGACCAAAGCTCCCTCAGCTCTAACAGCATTGAATGTGTGACTCATAAGGGTGAAGCAACTGCATTTTAATTGTTGAAGGTGCTGGGCCTGCCACCATCTCACTTCATTCAGACGGCCTCCAGGAGACAGACATTCTTTGGTAAGTCCCCAGGTCTAACTCTCTTTATCCCATTGTGGCCTATGAGGTAGACATCCCCCACACCACAAACCCCATTTAGTGCCCTTCCCCTAGCCCAGCCGTCCTCAAACTATGGCCTGCAGGCCACATGCAGGTGTTTTTGCCGCCTTGTTTTTTTACTTCAAAATAAGATATGTGCAATGTGCATAGGAATTTGTTCATAGTTTTGTTTTTTTTTTCCACTATAGTCCAGCCCTCCAACAGTCTGAGGGACAGTGAACTGGCCTTCTATTTAAAAATTTTGAGGACCCCTGCTAGCCCCATCCCAAAAGACATGCGATGATTAGGGATTTCTTTCAGAAAAGTAAAATGATGCTGAGAAGTGGGACCAGATGCATTGGTGGAGACAGGATCAGGGAAGTCACACTGGGAATGAAGTCTTGGCAGTAAAAATATGCAGGAACATGAAAACAATCAGGTTTTTGCTCAGAATATATATCCACAGCCTTGGAACCTTAAATATTATAACTACTAGGGGCCCGATGCACAAAAATTTGTGCACTTGGGAGGTCCCTCAGCTCGACCTGTGCCCTCTCACAGTCTGGGACCCTTCTGGGGATGTCCACCTGCTGGCGTGCCTGGTCAGCCTGGGTGAGGGGCTGATGGCTGTTTGCAGGCTGGCCAAGCCCCCCAGTGTGGACATTCACCCCATTGGGGTGTGGCCAGCCTGGTTGATGGGCTAAGGGACATTTTCAGGCTGCCCACAGTCCCTTCAGGTTTTGGGCCCCTACTGGGGTACCTGGACCACCTGGGTGAGGGGCTGATGGCTGTCTGCAGGCTGGCCAAGCCCCCCAGTGGGGTCCCTCACCCCATTGGGGTGTGGCCAACCTAGGTGTGAACCTGAGTGCCGTTTTCAGGCTTTCAGGCTGCCCACAGTCCCTTCAGGTTTTGGGCCCCTACTGGGGTACCTGGCCAGCCTGGGTGAGGGGCTGATGGGTGTTTGCAGGCTGGCCAAGCCCCCCAGTGGGGTCCCTCACCCAATTTGGGTGGGGCCAGCCTGGGTGTGGGCCTGAGGGCCATTTTCAGACTTTCAGGCTGCCCACAGTCCCTTCAGGTTTTGGGCCCCTACTGGGGTACCTAGACAGCCTGGGTGAGGGGCTGGTGGCTGTTTGCAGGCTGGCCAAGCCCCCCAGTGGGGACCCTTACCCCATTGGGGTGTGACCAACCTAGGTGTGGGCCTGAGGGCCGTTTTCAGGCTTTCAGGCTTCCCACAGTCCCTTCAGGTTTTGGGTCCCTACTGGGGATCCTGGACAGCCTGAGTGAGGGGCTGATGGCTGCTTTCAGGCTGGCCAAGCCCCCCAGTGGGGTCTCTCACCCCATTGGGGTGTGGCCAGTTTGGGTGACGGACTGAGGGCTGTTTTCAGGCTTTCAGGCTGCCCACAGCTCCCATTGACCCAATGTTCCAGCAAGGCTGGCTGGAAGCAGGTTTCTGGGGTTTATTTATCTTCTATAATTGATACACTGTTCCTTTAGGCCGAGGCCTAGGCAAGTAACGAAACCTCCTGTCTGCTTCAGCTCGTGGCTTCTATAATTGAAAGAATGTTGCCTTTAGTCTCAGCCAGGACTGCTGTTTGCTTCAACCCTGAGGCTTCTGTAATTGAGACAATGTTGCAAATATGTTGTTGCCTGGAGCCAAGAGAAGCCCAGCCAGCCAGCCACCAAACAGTTTTACTCCTGTTGCAAGGGAAGCGTCTGTTTACTGCGGCTCCGTTACTGCCGGCCTCCATCTTGGCTGGGTTAATTTGCATATAGTCACTCTGATTGGCTGGTGGGCATGGCTTAGGCGTCCCAAAGAAATGGTCAATTTCAATATTACACTTTTATTAGATTAGACTAGGGGCCCGGTCCACAAAATTCATGCATGGGGGGCAGTGGGGTGGTCCCTCAGCCCGACCTGCACCCTCTCCAATATGGAGTTCTTGGGAGCTCTCACAATCCAGGACCTCTGGTTCTTAACCACTAACCTGCCTGCCTGCCCTAACCACTATGCCTGCCTGCCTGATCCCCCTAACTGCCTTCCCCTGCCGGCCTGGTCACCCCTATTAACTTTCTTTTTTAATTTTATCCCCTTCACACACAATTGTATTTGACTTCCTTATTGGCTTCTTCCTCTCACATAATTTTTCTCCTTTATGTCACACTTTTCCTACTGACTCATCAGTTATAAACTTTTATTTCCTCCTTATTTCCTACTTTGTTCCATCATCATTCTTCCCATTTTTCTATTACCCTCCTTCCCTTCCCACATTCCTTCTTTCCTTTATCTTTACGCCTGCCCACCCCACCCTCCCCTTTTCCTTCCTTCCCACCTTAATTTTTTTCTTCACTTCCTCCCTCTGACCTGCTTTGCTCCCTCCCCCATTTCTTCCTTCTTCCCATTCTCCTTTTAAGCTCTACCAGCTCCCCCTTTATAACTTTTCTTCCCTCCCTCTTTTTCTCTCATCCTACCTTTGCCATACATTCTTCTCTACTTACTTCCACTGTTTTAATACCTATGTATATACCTGCCTAATTATCCACTATCATTTATCTTTTTTTCTTTTCTGACTTCTACTTTTAAAATCTGTCCCCAATACACAACTATACTTGGTTTTCATTATAGGCCCTACAGTTCCCTCGTACATCCTCTTTTTTTAACTCTGCTGTCCACTGACTCTTTTATAAAGTTCTTCCCTCCATCCTGTTCCGCCCCTCCCCCACCTGGTTACTTCCCCCCAAACTCTCCCTGGATACTGCTCCCTCCGCCTGCCCCCTGCCCATCTCTCTATCTCCTGGCTCCTGCGGGTTCACCTCAGCTCTGAAGGGAGACAGGGTCTCTCACAGGAGACCTCTGCCCCTGTGGCAGAGAAAATGGAGCCAGCAAGAGAGTGGGCCCAGGAGGCGGTGTGTGTGTGTGAGAGAGGAAGCAGCCCACCTTCCCTCATTAAAGCTTCCATGGGGAGGGGGCATTAACCCCCAGCTCAGGGCTCAGCCCCAGCCAGGTGGCAGCTGCCCATGCAGCCCCGGCACTGCAGCTCCAAATCAGGAGCACCTTCACCTCTGGACCATCCACCCCTCCATTTGGGGACACCAGTGGCACAGCTTCTGTCCCCCCTGGATAGCAGTGCTGGTCCCGCCCCTTGGCTTCCCTCTGAAAAGGGCCCCATGGCCGGGGCACACACACCAGAGGCTTACTCGGGCTCGCTCTACCCACCCCACCTGGGGTGGGGGGGTGGGGGGGCAGATGGGAAGGGCTTACTGGCTGGCTGGCTCTTCCCGCCCTGCGGCTGTGGCCTAGATTCCGAGGCAGAGGTCTTCTGTCTGCCCTGCTGGACCCCAGGGTTGTGCCCTCCGCCATCTTGCCTGGGCTAATTTGCATACAGTTGCTCGGATTGGCTGGTGGGTGTGGCTTAGGCATCCCGAAGAAATGGTCAATTTTAATATTATGCTTTTATTAGATTAGTACCCTCTCCTGTAAGTTCTCCTAGCCTCTACAAGCAGTTAGCCCCCTCACACCATGCAGTGTACAGGGAAGTCAGAGCAGAACATTCTTTTCAAGAATAGTGAAAGTTTCGTTGCTATATTCTGTCATTAATGGAGCATTATTCTTTTTCTGCTGAAATTCTCTTATTACTCTAGAACCCTACTATTTCAGGTTGATTACAACTTTGGAATAAGTTGGGTAAATAAGGGCTCTCAGAACAGTTTTGCTAGAGGTGTGTTGTGGCTTGCCAGTTATGTGCAGCACATTTGGCTAATTACTGGGGTTAAGCCTCAACCACAGTCCCATGACACCTTCATCACAGTTCCCACACTTTGGATTCTATGATCCTCTGCCTTTTTATTCAAGTGGTGCTGTGCAAGATGGCCAGGTGGATCAACAAGGTCCAACTAAGGCAGGGCTTCCAGGGCACTACTGACCAAAAAGACAAAAATTACTCTCATATCTAAAATCCCATTGAAGAACTACAAGAAGCTAAAGGATTCCTTTCTATAAAAAAGCAATCATAGCCCAAAGGTCATCCCAGTGGAGTGAAGCCAGACATGAGGAATAGGGAACTCCATAGGCAGGGATTCCACAGGCAGGGACTCCATGACATCTGGAACGACATTCTGACCAACCATAGTCAACGGGTTAGTTCACAGGCTCATACTGGCTATGGAATCCCAGGCATTCCTAACCCTCCCACCTCATATTTTCACCTAAGAATGGTCTCAAAATGAAAGGCAAATCACATAATTTCTCTCCACAACTTTCCCTGTCAATAGGAGAGTAAAACATACCCTCCTGGGGAGTCCTCCTGGTCAGGGTTTCAGTCATGTTAGTGGTCAGTGGGTATGCACTGGCTCAGCCATGTGTTGGTTAACATGTAGACTATTTGTGTACCCTTTGGTAAAGTGCCACAGCCTCAACCCCCTGCCTGGCCCCTCTCCCAGGACTCCTTGGATTCCCCATGACTTAGAAACTAAAAGTTTAAGGCCTGGCAAGAGGAGGTCCTCTATAATCTACTTCAGTGCCAAGGATGTCTGTCATCCATTGTGATTGGACAGTCCCCCGCCATTCCAATGGTTAAATCTTTTAAACATCACCCTGCAGTCATGGCTGGAGCTTTGAAGACCTTGCCTCTGAGTGGGGTCAGTGTCTTGGTAGCCTTATAGCATGGTGCTTGCATATTAACTAACCTTCTTCCAGAGAAGTCTGATGGCAGACAGAGGATCTGGCTGACTGGCTGCTATAACTTAAACATGGAGCAATGGAACTGGTCTTTTGATCCCAAACTGGTCTTTTGGATTTCAAAGGATTTAGGGAAAGAAGAGTAGAGATATTGGTGTTTCCTCCTGGTAGACAAAGACATTGTGGGAAGAGCCACATCTTTTTTTTTTTTTTTTATCCACCCCAGGATATGTTTTTATTTATTTTTTATTTTATTTTTATTTTTTTGGAATTACAGGAAATATTTAAATACTAGGGGCCCGGTGCACAAAAATTTGTGCACTCGGTAGGGGTGAGGGTGGGGGGCGGTCCCTTAGCCTGGCCTGTGCCCTCTCACAGTCTGGGACCCCTCAGGGGATGTCCACATGCTGGTGTGCCTGGCCAGCCTGGGTGAGGGGCTGATGGCCGTTTGCAGGCTGCCCACAGTCCCTTCAGGGTTCAGCTCCCTATTGGGGTGCCTGACCAGCCTGGGTGAGGTGCTGAGGGCTGTTTTCAGGCTGCCCACAGCTCCCATTGACCCAAGGTCCCAGCGAGGCTGGCTGGAATCCAGTTTCTGGAGTTTATTTATCTTCTATAATTGAAACTTTGTTGCCTGGAGCAGAGACCTACACAGGAAATGAAGCCTCCTGTTTGCTTCAGCTCAGTGGCTTCTATAATTGAAACATTGTTGCCTTGAACTGAAGCCCGGCCGGCCTTGGCAGGCAGTTTCAACTCCATTGCTGGTGCAACAGAAGCCTCCTGTTTGCTCTAGCTCTGTGGCTGCCATCTTGGCTGGGTTAATTTGCATACAGCCGATCTGATTGGCTGGTGGGCGTAGCTTGGCTGGTGGGCGTGGCTTAGGTGTCTCAGAGTGATGGTTAATTTGCATATTATTCTTTTATTAGATTAGATTGCTATTTGCCCTTTATAATACAAGTATCAGAGACAAAAGAAAATTAGTAAAATGTGTATGGAAATCTCCCTCCTGTCAGTCTGGGGCATGCCACAGGACCCAGAGTCAAGTCCCCACCCACCTGCATGCACCTTAAAATTGTGAGAGACCCAGACCCAGCTGGCCCCACACCCATTGGGAAGATCCAGACCCAGCAGGCTTCACCTTGTCAAGCCCTGCCAGGCAAGAGGCACAGCCTCAGGTCCCCCAGCCAGGCACCAGGCAGGGGGTGCAGCCTCAGGTCCCCTCGTCAAGCTCCACCTGGCAGGAGGTGCAGCCTCAGGTCCCCAGGTCTGGTGCTTGGGCGGGGGGCATAGCCTGAGGTCCCCCATCAAGCCCCACTGAGTGGAGGGTGCAACCTGAGGTCCTCCGTCAAGCCCCACCAAGAAGGGGGGTGAGGGGGGTGGGCAGGGCGCCTCAGGTCCACTCCCTGTCCCAGTGTCACACAGCCTCAGTCCCTGTGCTCTTCTCCCCACTCTCCTCCACTCTGCTGCTCCCCACTCTCCTCCACTCTGCTGCTCCCTACTCTGCTGCTCTGCTCAGCTGAGTGGCTCCACTGTGCTCCTCCTCTGCTCCACTGTCCCCCAGTGCTCTTCTCTGCTGCACTGCTCCTCACACCGCTGCTCTGCGCTGCTCCAATCCACTGCTCTGCCCTGCTGCTCTGCTCTGCTCATCTCTGTGCTGCTCTGCATCAGGATGTTTTTATTGGAGAGAGAGAGAGAGAGAGAGAGAGAGAGAGAGAGAGAGAGAGAGAGAGAGAGAGAGAGAAATATTGATCAATCGCCTCCCGGCCATGGCTAAGAACCACATCTTAGCTATAACACTAAACTTGGGGGAAAGCATGAATGGGGACTGAAAGGAAGGGAACATAGAGCATCTCTGAGAAAGTAACAAAGACATATGCATGCCCATTTTATAGGGCATCCGATTTTTACCATTAACACTAGGCTTTACAATGATGATGTCGTTTTGGTAGCAACATCCACACATATTCACTTCCTGCATAAGAAAGAATATTATTGGGAGCTGCATACTCTTCAGTGTTTCCCAAACGTTATCTGACTATAAGAATCACTTGGGGACTTGACAACATGTTAATTCTCATGATCCTCATAAATAACCTATGGTTGGGTAGGCTTAAGGTGTGGCTCAAGGGTCTATGTTTTTAACAATAGCTCTTTGTGATGCTCACGGTACAGTGAGCTTGGGGAACACTGTGTCCACTTCAGCTCTTAGCCCCCTTTCTCAGGTTGGGTTGCCAACTCCCAGCCACACATTGTAAATACCACTAATTAGTAGCAAAGTGATGTTGCCTCAAAGGTAAGTAAGATAGTTAGGAGCTCCAGAAAGTGAGAAGGAGATGGAGAGAATAGGTGGGGTGAGAAAACTTGGACAAGTAAATCAATTACATGATGACGACTTTAGTAGCTATGTCATTTCTAAGCCTGCGAGCCTGATGATTCTTTGGTCATTTGTAAAAAGAGCAACATAAAGGATAAGGTGGGGGTGGGCCCACTGGTGACACAGTCCAAAAGGGAAATAGGGATTTGTGTAAATTCACAGCACCTATACCCTATGCCATGCATTGAACCCCTATACATATAAGTATATATATAGATATATAGATATATAGATATAGATAGATACACATCTGTGCATGTACACACAAACACATATGCACATTCATGGTCCTGCCAGGAATTAAGAGCAGATGTTCTTTTGGAGGCTCCACAAATTGTACTGATTACAAAAGTAATGAAAGCACTTCATTATGCACCTTCCAGGAGGTCTGTTACATGAACCCCACTGAGTTTTTGTAAGAATTCAGTTTAATCTGTAAATTGTGTGTACATGTGTGTGTATACATATCCACTCATTTACATGCAGATTTATAAGATGTGAGCATAAGTAGTCAACTTTTCTAAATACACACACCAGAACCCAGATGTCCAAATGAGTGGTCTCACCTGCACAGCACTGCGCACAGCACCTTGGGAACCTTTGGAACTGTCATCAGGGCTTCTTTTCAGACACGACAAACCATACATGTGGTGAGGGCTATAATTGGTGAAAATGACTGAAGAAAGTAACCTCAAGCTGTGCCCTAAGAAGCAATCAAGTTTGATTTCTAATCATGGACAAAAATTTTTGATGTGACTACAAAGAAGTAATGAGAATAATTTGCCTCTGTGGTTTGTAAATGGACTCTGAAAGCAAATCATTCTCCTAAAATGACTCTCTTATTATGCCCCATGATGTCCTAAATTCTCACTTTATTGAGTTAGTGGGGAAGAAGCCAAGGCATCAGTAATCTGAGAATGAACAACATCTTTTTTGTACAGAGCTGAACGTTTTCATCATCTCAGATTTATTCTATTAGTGTTATTAATCCTTATCATTATTATTTTACCTAAAGTCATTTGATTGATTCAAGGAGGAAGTGGTGGGAAGGAGACTCAGATCATAGTAAGTAGTAGGGAAAATTGATCTAAAAGGTAGTTAAATCCATTGGATACTTCACACGTTATTTCAATTGAGTGAGATTGCAGGTGTGTTTGTGTGGAGGGGATGGTGTAAGAGAGCTGCAAAGACCACCCAAGGCAGCTTGGATGAGTGAACAGCTGTGATGTGACCAATGAATATATACAACTGGAACTAAACACCGACTGTTGTATCTTTAAAGATTCCACAGGTTTTCCTAAAAATATAACTAACAATAGGGGGAGGAAAAGATACCCCGATTCCAAGGATCTCACCGTGGTGCTGAAAACCTACGACTCCAGCTTCCTGGACTTTCTCAGAAAGTGTTTGGTGTGAGTTTGTAAAGGGTGTCTCTCCTTCTAAATACTGTACTTTCCCACATATTTGCTAGTGGAAGTTTGTGGCTAGGAGAGAGTTATAAAAACAGTAAGTGCTGGCCAAAGACCTTTAGACTCTACAAAAACCTTCCCCATCTGTTGCCTCATCAGTCTGCTCTCCCCACCTCCTGTGTGATTGTCAGCACAGATGATTTGCTCTGTTTTGAGATATGACAGCTGAGGCTCAAAGAGATTAAGTGACTTGCCCTGGATTACAATGTGTGTAGAGCTGCCTTCTCCTTGGCCTCCAGCTGCCTAGCAGTGAGGTGGTAGGCAAGTCCTAAATGTCTTCTGCACACATGCCCAATGTATGGGTTCAAGGACTCCCCATCCCTCTCGGGTTTAGAGCCTAAATTCTTTAGGGAAGGGAAAGGGTGAGTTCCAAACCACTTATTATGTGCAGCTTTTTGAATCTACGTGGGTATTTTAAGTCTTAGAAATCAAGTTTCATACTTAAGTCAAGTCACTGTAAGAACAGCACACGAAGCACCCACCTAGTTCAGTGCCTAGTTAGGTGTTTGGAAAATGTAAGCTACTATCATTTTTTAAAATGTGTTTTTATTGATTTTTAAAGAGGAAATGAGAAAGAGACACACATCTAAGAGAGAAACATTAACATCACTCAGCTGCCTCCTGCACACCCCTTGCCAGGGCATGTGCTCTGACCGAAAATCAAACTGGTGACTTTTGGTGCATGGGTCAAATGCTCAATCACTGAGCCACACCATCTGGGCACTACTGTCATTTTTTTTTATTATTGTCTAAAGTTTTACATATGTCTCCTTTTTCCCTAACTCACCTCCCCGTCCCCCCCCCCCCCCCATCAGGCCATTCCCACCCTGGGCAAGCCCCTACCATCCTAGCGTCTGTGTCCATTCGTTATGCTAATATGCATGCATACAAGTCCTTTGGTTGCTCTATAACCTCCCCCCCCACTCCCCTACCATTTGTCTCTGGATCTATTCTCACTCATCAAATTATATTGATCATTATATCCCATATATGAGTGAGATCATGTGATATTTATCTTTCTCCGAATGGCTTATTTTGCTTAATATAATGCTCTCCAATTCCATCCATGCTGTTGAAAATGGTAAAAGTTCCTTTTTCACAGCAGTGTAATATTCCATCATGTAGCTTACCACAATTTTTTAATCCACTCACCTGCTGATGGGCACTTAGGCTGTTTCCAAATCTTAGCTATGGTAAATTGTGCTGCTATGAACATAGGAGTGCATATATCCTTTCTGATTGGTGTTTCTGGTTTCTTGGGATATAGTCTTAGAAGTGGGACTATTGGGTCAAAAGAGAGTTCCATTTTTAACTTTTTGAGGAAACTCCATACTGTCTTCCACAGTGGCTGCACCAGTCTGCATCCCCATCAGCCGTGCAGGGTTCCTTTTTCTCCACATCCTCGCCAGCACTTGTCATTTGTTGACTTGTAGATGATAGCCATTCTACTACTATCATTTTTTTTAAAAAGGTTTGCCAGTTGGTCTGTACCAAATGGCAAATAGATGAGCGGTGTGATATTTGGCAAGTTACTGTCTCTCTCTGGGCCTGTTTCTTTTTTGTTTATAAAGGGGTATTCCCAATATCCCTTCTAGTGATAAGCAGTCCTATTATTGTTCAATAAAGACCACTACATCTTCATGTTCTGTCATTCTTCCAGGGGGCGGAATAGGGGTGGAGTAGTTTTAGCAAACACTTTACTGGCATTTGTGCACTCTGGAATTTAGATATTAGCTCAGAGGATAAACATCAGGTACTGCTGAAAGTTTTCCCATCTGGGGAGTCATGCTGCTCCTCTGAGAAATGGAGATAAAGAAGGATCTTGTATCCCCGTTACCCCACCCTATTCAAACCTCTTGCTGAAGCTGTAGAATGGATGTGCATTAACAAATGACAGAAACTCATTACTGACACAGAGGTGACTGATCCAGAAACCCCAACCATCCAGAACACAGCTTAGTACCAAGACAGACATTATTTTTTAGTGCAAATGGCTGGTTGCTCACAACTAGCAAGAAGTAGTCAAATTACTAGAGCCTATTACTTCATCACTCCTTATTTTGCTAATCAGGAAATCTTGGAATGAGAGATTAGAAGTTTTTTTTAACAAATTTAACAGTGGTGAATGTAAAGTGCTAGCCTAGGTTTTATAGAGTAACTATAGAAGTCTAGAAGAAGAGGGCAGATGTAGTTTAATTGCAGTTTATTTGACAAAGAACTGGGAATTTCAGTTGTGTATGGCTTTGATGAATGTAAGATATAATGACCTGTAGTTAGACAACAACTGAAATTGACTATCTAGGAAGGTGGCAACCACATCATATGATCAGCAGTTAGTAGCGTAAATGTTTTCAGATACTTGCAGAATTATAAAAGATGGATTAGTTGTCTCAATCCATATAATGCTGATGGATGGGTAGCATATATATCATAATATATGAGCAGGGTCGAAGTTACTAGTCTTAAAATTCTTAGGAAGTGAATTTTGACTTAATAAAAATGGAAAACTAAAGAATTGGCATTTTAAAAAAAATGTGGTTCTGTGAGTTAGTGCCTTGCCACTAAAATTACTCAAGGACAACAGGATGATTCCATGCTAGGGATTCTGTCAAGTGTATTTTGTTACTGCATTAGAATTTTGGCTGGATTATATCCAAGTCCCTTATAATCTTACCTGGAGGCCTGGTGCATGAAATTCGCGCATGGAGATGGGGGTCACCTCAGCCTAGCCTGCACCCTCTTCAATCCGGGACATCCCTCTTACAATCTGAACCGCTGGCTCCTGCCTGCCTTGCCTGGTTGCCCCTAACTGCTCCGCCCCACTCCCCCCCACCCCCTGCCAGTCTGATTGCCCCTCACTGCCTCTGCGTGCTGGCCTGGTCATCCCTAACTGTCCCCCCTACCAGCTTGGTTGCCCCCAACTTCCCCCTCCCTGCCAGCCTGGTCACCCCTCATGGCCCCCCTGCCAGCCTGGTCACCCCACGCAGCCTGCTTGTTCAATCATTTGGTTGTCCCTCACTAATCCCTGTGCCAGCCTGGTTGTAGGCAGCCATCTTATGAGAGTATGATGGTCAATTTGCATATTACTTCTTTATAATACAGAATATTCTATCATTCTATAATATTTTTTTTAAAAAAATATGCTTTATTTTCTTCAGAGAGGGATAGACACATCAATGACAATCATTGATCGGCTGTCTCCTACATGCCCCCTACTGGGGATAGAGCCCACAACCTTGGCCTGTGCCCTGACAAGGAATCAAATTGTGATCATCTGGTTGATGAATCGATGCTCAACAACTGACAACACTGGCCATGCTATAATATTCTTTGTGATATATTTGTAGGTCCAAATTCTGTAGTTTGGGGATTAAAATTAAGCATCTTTTTGTTTTGATCTTCTTAGTTTACAAATCCAAAATTTCTTTGGTTAAGATTTCCTATATTTCTTATAAGGCAATTTCTAGAACTCCAGGAGACTTGGACTCTATTAAATTCCTTGGCTTGTCATACACATTTACTAAA